>JALIZH010021030.1:0-40895 GCA_030522465.1 Rhipicephalus appendiculatus
GTTAGTGATAACACGACACATCATTTACTGCAGCGCGCGCCAGATAATTAATTAGAGGCTCCTCATCACCGACCAGCGTCAGTTTCGGTTTCAAGAACGACAGGCCTCCGGGTGCAACTATCACCACCTAAAGTGCGCAGCTCTCGATCACGTCCGCACACAAAACTGTGACGCACTTCCGCACGGTCCGCATCAAGAAGTCCTTTCGAATAGGAAACGGGACAGATGTGTCGCCAAACACAAAACTTTCAACGCGTGCGCCGCGGCCACGGACTCGCGACCAGCCGCCGAGAAGTATAGACTGCCGGAGCAAACGCGGCAAAAGAAAAATGGCCGCTATGACGTCATCCTAACTTGTAGCAGCGTGGTCACGTGAGGGAAGTAGGGGGGGGTCACCTAGGTCCCCTTTGCGAGTGTCAGTAGCGCGAGGGAGTTGATCGCTCACGCAAACTTCAAAATTCATCTAAAATACCTACCAAGCTATATTCGCTGTTGATATTTTGCAGATGATATACGCAAGTTCACAGGAATCGAACCCGCACGCTGTCTTGGCCGCGAAATTTTGTGTCAGTACCCCTTTAAAGGGACACTAAAGAGAAAAATGATTTTGCTATTATTGGTAAATTACTCTTTCCCAATTCCAAAACCGCCATGCTCGCCCCGAGAGGACGCTTGGTAAGCGAGGAAACGCGCAATAAGAAAATGCGGGTATCGACGCCTTCTTGAAATTCCCCCCACCAAATACCGTGACGTCAAAGATTATGAGAGCGTCCACTGGGTCCTGCGTATAGCTCCTAATGGGTACGAATGAATTAAATTGACCTCTGAGCGGGCCATACTCCTAACGTGCCAGTTTTGAGGAAATTTCGTTTAACCAATGTCGCCAAAATACGACAAGTACTTTTCGAAATCCGTGACGTCACGTGCGGATACTTCGGCGCGAAATTTAAAAGTAGTACTATGACACTGATTTTCTCCTGTAATAGTAAACTTATGACGGTGAAATTAACGACATTGGAGTTATCAGAGAACACGTTATCGATCTAAACTGATTGACTGTTTCACGTTAGTCCCTCTATACAGCTCCCTGAAAAATGAATTTCCAGTGCCTTTGTCTCCCTACATCAGGCGAAAGGCGTTTGACAGGGTAGCAGGGGCGTAGCCAGAAGGGGGGGGGGTCTTATGGGGCTTCAGCCCCCCCCCCCCCCCACCCCCGAAATTTTTTCGTATTGTGACGTATCGCCGACCAAAAGAGCTAGCTGCGCCGAAAATCATCCTGGATTTTTTCTAGAATTGCTTTTCGCAGTCGTAAAGACACTTCGGTGTGAACATTGCGGACCCCTGGTGGTCCTGTATCTGGCTGTGCAGCGCATGAAACCGTAATAAATATTCTGCAGAAAAAGGCGTAGTGCCTTGTATTGCCATTTTAGTCGTGTCACCGCGAAGGAATAACTAGTGTTGACACGCAGGACGCTCTGGGTTAAGATATATAGAAGGGGCCTCCAACAAACCTCCAACTAGCGGGCCGCATTAACGAAATTTAGTCCCACAAGCGCTGGGAGGACAGTGAAGATGGTGGATTTCGGGGGAGGAGGGCCAGACAGTTTGAATCAAAATGTCACCAAATGTTGCCTCTTCAAAGAATAAAGAAATCCTTTCCTGCATGGGTCATTTCAGAAGGGTATTGACGTCAGGTCTCGGTGTCGGCGTCCAGATTTTAGGATGACTAAAATCTGGATGCCGATTATGAACTATGGAGTTTTCGTTTCGCGGTGATTTTGCAACTTATCATGAGCGCTTGGGGTGCCTCGCGCTCACTCATAAAACACTTGAGACCGATCCCATATCTGTAGATTGCCTGAACAAAGAGCTATTATACGTAGTAGGCGAGAAAATAATGCGAATATTATTTAGCAAACTCGCAAGGCTATTCTGTCTGAAGGCGCGGGCCTCTAGCAAGACGTCCGCGGGTCGCGTGTTTTGTCCCCGCAATGCACTATACTCTTAGAACAAAAGGCATCTACTAATTTGGGCTGCTAGGGTACGCCGATCAGCGGGGGGGTGCATCCCCCCAGTGGATAAGTAGGGGCGGGGGGGAGAGCACACTTTATTCACTCCTTAACTGACCACTCTGACCTCAAAGTTGCTCTGATGTATTCATTGTTGCCAGTGAGCTGACATATTTGAGGTCAATCTTTGGAACACACCCAATTTTTTTCCCTGTCTGAAAAGCCATTCCACATCGAATACGCTGCTAAGAAGACTATAGTGTACTAGCAATCCTGTTTTGCCAAAATTACTTCCTTTTAATGGTGATAGTGCTTCGGACAGCCTTCTTTCGGCCAAAGCATGGTGACTGTCTTGTGCTATACATGTGTCGTTTTTTTTTTCTTAAAGTACCAAATCAGAAAAGGGCTAAATTTCACGGGAGCGTAAAACGTTCCAACGTATGTTTCTCTTTTAAACGAATTGTAATCAAAATGGGACAATTCCTCATCATAATTTGAACTCAAAAACGCAGTTATGAATTTTAAAAAAATCAGCGAAATCCTTTATCAGCTTGGATCAAACTGAGTCAGATCCAATAAATCAGTGCTGCTTCAACAAACACGACCCAAACAACCAACGTGACCGGGTCCAATCTGTTTCATTTGGGTCCTAGTAGCTTTCCTATATTGCTTTCATTCGACATCCTTTGCGCTGCATATCATGGCCTTCTTTCACTCCGAGACGGTATATTTGAAATAGAAGACAACTGGGATGAAGATATTGGGCACCGCTTTATTCCTTGAAGAAGCGATCCGAAACGGCGTGACATCAAATAAGCTAAGATGAAGATGAACTGAAACAGTTTTCAGGCTACAAAAAAACAAATAAATAAACGAGCGAAAAACAAACAAACAAACAACCAAGCGTTTTTCTGAAGGCCCTCAAGATGCCGAGAACAAAACGCTGCCGGCAGTCACAAAATGGTACACATTTTCCCTGGTAGGACAACACGTTCTACAAGTCTAGTTATCGTCGTTAAGCCAATGCAACAAAAGGCGGCACCGACAAGCACAAGTATGTTGTTAATGTTCTCGCAAAATATTGCTGTATCGTTGATTTGCTGCCGATAGTAGTTCAATACTGACGATAGTAGGCTAAAAAAACTATTGGAGCTGGCCCAACCATATTGCCCGTTTTTTACCGTTTCAGTTAAAGGAGCACTGACGCGATTTTGGAACATCGCAAAAGGAACATTTATCGTTTCCTTGGTATGCCAGTGTCCAACGCTCTCCACACACCGGAGTCAGACATCACGTATAAAATATTTTATATTGATTTTAAAGTTTTCGTCGCGGAGCATCTGCAAGCCAGCTCCATTGCAATGGACATTATCCCGACGAGTCAAGACAGTTCCCGAGTTTGTGAGCTCTGCATCCTGCATGTAGTCTAAACCGCAGAAATATCAGTCAGGGTCATTGGACGACAATTCATTCATCGTTGTTTACGTGCACCATGAGCAGATGACAGATTTGCCGTTAGTATGTCGCCAGTTGCTGTCTTGCCGCGACGTCCCACTATTCTGACACGTCACTGAGAAGTCGCCCCCCTCGATACCGAAACCGAAATTGCTGTTTTATGGTAGCGGTATTAAAAATATATCCAATGCATTCCCAAGCACTACGACACTCTTTATGGGTTTATCGACACCAGTCCTTTTATTTAGAGCAACAATCCGAAAATTTTTAAAATTCGTGTCAGTACTCCTTCAAAGCGGACTTGGCTTTTTTTAAAAGAAAAGAGCCACATATGTATGATCTGGCTAGAATAGTTCCATTTCTACCGCGCTGTTATTTCGAGCTCAGTTAGCCTGACGTTTTGCAATACTACTACTAATAATAATTTGTGGAGTTTGACGCGCCCGGAACCACGGTATGGTTATCAGGCACTTCGCAGTGGAGGACTAAGAAAATTTTCACCACTTGAGTTCCTTAACAAGCACTTTAAATCAAGGAGGCTCGCGCACTTACAGTGGCCTCAAGCATTTCGTCTCCATAAAAGTGCCACCGCCGCGGCCGAGATGGAACCCACATCACTCGCGTCAGCAGTCGACCACCGTAACTACTTACCACCACGGTGGCTTGCGCTTTGAAAATTTTGTTTGCTTTGTATTTTTTTTGTCTTTTATAAATGCGAGTATCACGAGGTCAACAGAAATCTATATTTAATGTGTATTCCATAGAACCACAGCTCTCTATGTGAGCTACGTTGTCTCGTGAC
Organism: Rhipicephalus appendiculatus; assembly: GCA_030522465.1. Classification (NCBI taxonomy): domain Eukaryota; kingdom Metazoa; phylum Arthropoda; class Arachnida; order Ixodida; family Ixodidae; genus Rhipicephalus; species Rhipicephalus appendiculatus. The sequence goes on from JALIZH010021030.1 coordinate 4,267, forward strand.
TCAGTAGCGTAATGTTATGGGATAAGTGGTGTTGAAACGGTCCTGCGTAAAAAGTTAATATCTCATAAAGCACGTGAATGGATGTCTAAGCAGCTCTGGAAACGAGGCAGTATGTTAGGAGCTTATTCGCAAAATATCGCGTCGTCTATGTAGCGTCAGGGAGCAACCTATATTCCAAAGCAAATTTTACATTTCACTTCTGGTTCTAGGCACTCGTTTGCGCTCAGAGAAACAGGTCATAATTTCGCTCACCGGCAGTTCCTCTCAGCAATACATGCACCACGCATTATTAAGGTTCGCAATCAGTGTGAACGCTTGCTTAGTTTTCATGAAAATAAATGCTATTAGTTGCACTTGCAAAGAAAGCGTAGCAGTATATTTTCAGTGGGACGTCAGGTGGACAGGTGGATAAAACTGTCTGGCGGGTAGACAAACTTACGTAGTATTGCGTTACAATGTGCACTACCAGATGATAAACTTGATCACTGTGTCCTATGACAAAGCTCATATATGTATGTAAATCAGTTAGACGTAACGCTGCCCTTCGTAATTGTTTTCTTCAATAGTAACCTGGCAGATTTCGCGGGCGAGCTTATTCTAACAGTGCGAAGTATAGCGAGTAAAAAAACATGCGCGCATAGCATGAAAAATTGATTCGATCACCGTTTTCAAAAAATTTTGATCAATAGGCTTCTCGAAACTAAGATAATTCTAACGTTTGTAGTGATTTCTGCTCGATCAATTTTGTATATGGATTTCCAAACACGGATTGGAAATCCAAAACATGGATTTCCGAAAACAGGAGCATGCAAATGCAGAGCAAAATATGGCGAGGTTTCAATTTAGTGCACTATTTTCTATTATAATTTATATCTTCAGTAATAAACTTGTGTTTTCTAAATGGCTTCTTCACATGACTCAACTTAAATGATCTAGTGATTGTAACGCAAGTATACGAACTTTCCCACATGAAGCTTTCATATTCCAAAAATAGTTGTAAGATTTATTTCCAGTAAACATGCAAAAATACATGACGATTGCGGCGCGTGACAGATCCTGGTGGAAATATTGTTCAAGGTGAACAGCTGAAGAGGAAAATTATGAAGGACTTCTCAGTAAACGTGTGATGCAGCAACGTCATATCAGTAGAATTAAGCGCGAAATGTAAAGTTTCGGTAGTACTAGAATGCCACTTGAACAACGTTCCCTTTTGCGAATGGGTCCCAAAGAATGCACTGCGTTTCCAGAGTTGCATAGACTTTCGTTAGTTCAGTTGGGCAGCCCTATGTAAAAGACTTTTGTTTCCTCCGCAATGGCAAGCGGGCACGTTTCACCGGACAGGTGCTGTGAACGATGAGAAGTGTAAAGGAAAACAAAAACTATGTATTTCATTAGATCACAGTTTTTAACAAACTTCGTGCTGTAACAGTGCCATCATGCAACTAAGACAACATTTAAAATGCTGGAGAAGCAAATATGAATCTCTCTCTCACACACACATATCTATCTATCTATCTATCTATCTATCTATCTATCTATCTATCTATATATCTATCTATCTATCTATCTATCTATCTATCTATCTATCTATCTATATATATATATATATATATATATATATATATATATATATATATATATATATATATATATATATATATATATATATTGCCACGCGCGTTTCTTATTTTCCTCTTTGTTGTACTCGGTTTTCGACCACAAAGACTGTCCGCATGCTCAGCGCAAACCGCGGCTGATTGTTCTAGAAGCTTCACGATTATTGTAGATCGTTGCGTTAAGATTGCGCGCACGACGCGAACACTCTAGCTTATTCCAGAGCTTGCGCAACAACCAGCGATAAGGCTAGAATGTTCGACGCGTGATGTATAAAAGCCGGTGCGTTCCAGCGATGATCAGATTATCGACGGCCGACGCTCTGTTCGCCGCTCTCAGTGCTAGCGTGTATTGCTATAGTCTGACCTTCAGTTTCTCGGCCACAAGTTCGGCCTAATAAAGAGTTTCTTCTTTGACACGCCGACTGTTGCCTTCGTCGACGTCACAACCACGTGACATCTGGTGGAGGTTGTCACGAGGTTACGTGACAATATAGTGTTGGCATTCGAGCTCCCCCCCCCCCCCCGAACAAAATTCCTGGCTACGCCACTGCAGGGTAGGGTGTCGTTACTTGTTCGCAGTACTGAAAAACCATGGTTTACCGGACAAGTTTCGTAGGATGCTTTGAGGCGATATACGAGGGCATGCACGAGTCACCTCTACGTAAACAGTGACATGACTGAGAGCTTCCCTGTCGAATGGGCCGTAATACAGGGATGTCCGGCCTCTCATGTTTTATTCAAGCGGCATGTATTGACTGACCTGTGACGCTCGTGGTGGTGTTACAAAGAACTTTCTTCACCCACAGCTAGCGCGCACCATAGAACCCATAAAAGAACTAAATAAACTGTCTTTACAGGGGTTCGAACTCCGGTCCCCCCCCGGCCCGCAAGCGAGTGCCCTGAACAGTAGGTCACGCTCCCACGCTTACCCAGTGTGAACCGAAGCAAGTGACCACGTTCTACCCACGATGCAGAAAAAACAATTGGGAAGCAGTGCACTTGGTATGGGCGCTTCACTGAAATATTTTGTTGTTGGCGGACTAAATGCGATCTTCTGGACAACGCGTAAGGTCGACATCAGGGAATGCACGTTTAAGGAAAATTCTGGCTTCGAGAAAATTGAATTCCTGACCCACGTTTTCGCATTCGCGTCACGGTACTGTAGTTGGGCCGTTCTAGAGGCTGACGAACGCTGGAAAAGAACCTGAAAGACGCCATGCCAAGCCCGAAAACAGCGTTTCGGGGGTGGTCGCTATATACCTATAAAAGAACTGAGCGCGTATGTTAGAAGAAAGCATTGCGCAATGCGAAAGAAAGAAAGAAGGCAAGAAAGGAAGAAATAAAGAAAGAGAAAGAAAGAGAGAAAGAAAGAAAAACAGCAGGTAAGGCACGCCCACGTCAAGCTTTGTCTGCCCCATTTTCCTGACAATGAAAGGGTTCCTGAAGTTTTTTTTTTTAGATGCGAAGCAGCTATTTGACTAGGCTGTGTAACGCTGTCCCTCCGTGCGTACGGACGAACGCGCCGCAACGCGCTGCCCTCGCCGCAGGTGTTGGAGCGGTGCCAAGTAAGTCACGCCGCAGCTGCGCGTTGACGTCACGCTCCCCTCGCAGTACGCGCTGACGTCACTCTCTCCCTCGCCTGCCGCGCGCTCGCCGGAGCGCCCGCAGCTGCCGCCTGGCGCGGAACGACAAGACCTACGCCAGCCATCGCTTCAAACGAATCTTCCAGCGCTCACCGCAGCACCCGCGTTAGCGCCGTTCAACCCGTGACGCCACCCGTGCGCAACGCTGCTGCTTCGCATCCCATCAGGGTTCCCTTTGGGAAGATGGTGTAAGTTTTCTTTCTTTTTTTCGTCTCCGGCACTTCTCATTAAAATACTGGCAATGTGCTCTGAAATAAGAGAATACCCTGTGTTTCTGCGCTGGGCATCGAAGGGTAAAATGACAGCTTATGCCGATTATCTTTGTACGAAACAACGTTGCTTTGACACGTCACGTGACGTCACAACACGACGTCAAGTCATGCGGCTTTATATGTGACGTCCACGTTATGCTACGTTATAGTGACGTCATGATCACGTCAGAATTTATGGCGATATGTGACGTCCCGCCGACGTCAATCGCAGGATGATTTTTTTCTTTGCGTCGTTTCATCTTGACGCTGCCAGTGGTCACTTTTGTCACTTGATGAGGCATCTAAGATTAAGAAGTCTGCAGGTATAACGTGGCAGCAGAAAGCACAGGACCGGGTTGATTGGCGGAACATGGGAGGGACCTTTGCGCCCTGCAGTGGGCGTATAGTCAGGCTGATGATGATGATGGTGAGGCATCTAAGGATTTCGCCTAAAGAACGCCCGATTGCCAACAGCTCTTAAGAGCAGCCGGTATTTCTAAGTCCTCGGAGAAGCCTTACGTCGTCGAAATCGTTAAAACGGCCTCGCTACAGAAGGACCGACGCATGAATGGCCTCTCGAGACACGAGACTAAAGAATCTTCGAAGGCACTCGAGAAACTACGCCTTCTGAAACATATCTGTCACAAACCCGGGCAATAGCGCCCTTTAAGTACCTTCCTTGCCGTCTCGTGCGTTCATCTCTTTACACATCACCGCTTCTATAATGAAGTGGTCTCGTCTGGTTCAGGAGTGCTGCAAATTGAACCCGCTCGTAGAAGTTCCATCTGATATACGAAAGCTCGCGCCTTTCAAGTGTACTCGAACAGAGTGGTTGTTTATTTGCTGATTGGAGTCACATTAATAAGCGCCTCGAGCCTTAACGTCTTTTGGAGCGTTTCTATTCGGGTGAAGCCCCGATCATCATGTCATGTTCTCCTGACAGGTGTGTCTATATATATATATATATATATATATATATATATATATATATATATATATATATATATATATATATATATATATATATATATATATGTATATGACCGCCACCGTAGCTCAGTGGTAGAGCATCGGACGCGTTATTCGAAGGTCGCAGGTTCGGATCCTGCCGGTGGCAAGTTCTCTTTTCGTCCACTTTCCTTTCTTCAGATTTACATTACAATTACTTCTAATAGCTTCCCCTATACTTTCCTTGGCATCTTTGTCTGTTAGTTCTGATTAATACTGTGTTTAACAAAGCAAACGAGCCCTTAAGTTTACAATTCTTTCCTTCATATATATATATATATATATATATATATATATATATATATATATATATATATATATATATATATATATGTGCCAGTGAGTTTTATTGCGACAGCAATTATGTGGATGGTCTCGACAGGTTCTTGCCGTCGCCGTCATGTCGCGTATAAAGTCCAAATTGATAAGGTCCTCCAGGGCATCGTACACTCTACCCGCGGTTAATAGCGCGCGAGCAGGGGCGACGAACGCGGCTGAAGCGGAGATCAAGCGAGCCGGCCCATCTCCAGTCGCTTCGAGGCGCCTGCGATAAGATCCTCCCCCCCCGCCCGTTAGACCGGGCCGTCGAATGCTCAAGCAGAGAGGAACGCCCCACCTGTGTTTAACGAGTGTGAAAAGGCGCGAAGGGGGGAGGGAGGTCCCTCGAGCAGCAACTGCGACCTTTCATTTTACGAGCGCGCGGTCTTCGCTGGCTCGTTGCTATCTCGGCAGCCGTCAGCGGGCGGCTCGTATACTCTTCTACGTGCTGCGCTCTCAACACGAAGACAATGTGCGAGGAGTCTCTGGAACAGCCGTATTCTCTTACACCAGCATTTTGTAGAGTTGCGTGAGATCGGATACAAAATAATCAGCTGCCAGCCTCACTTCGTATAACAATAAAATTTGTTGCTATCGCATCCATTGCTTCACCCTTGCGGTGAAACTGACTTTTTTTGTTAAGGCGAAAACCTTAGATGCCTCATCGAACGCGAAACGTGTCAGCACGACTGACGAATAATGTTACAATCACCCTGTGACATCGTCACGAAATCACAGACCGTCAGGATTCGTGAAGTCGTCATGACGTCGTGCTGGCGCCACTTCATGACGTAACATGACGACGTCACCGCACGACATCTTCGCTTAGTCAAAGGCCGGGCCGACGAATCACTGGAGGCTTTGCCAAGAAGAACCGTGTGAGGTGCAGAAAGCTTGCAAAGCCTCCTATCCCAGAAGCGGCGCAAAAAAGAAAGCTGTCGAGGGGAGGGGGGGGGGGGGGGTCTATGAACATAATAGACTGAGGAAAAAAAGATTACTGCAGATCCATGAAGTGAATGCTGATGATAGAGCGAAGCTCCTTGGAAGTCAGTCTACGTCATTTTATTTTACTAAGTACATTGATCGATGCGCTAGCGCTGCACGGTCTAAGTACGAGCGGCTTGCGAGCAATGCAGCGCGCTGTACACGGCTTGTATGCACGCTCTAGGTACGAGCGGCGCGGCGCCGGCGCAGCACCTGCGCGCGGTCGGTATGCGCGCGCTCTGCGAACGGTTTTGCGCATGACGTCGTGCGCTTGATCGGGGAGTTTCGGAGCGGCGCCGCCGCAGCGCAACACCTGTGCGCGGTCGGTATGCACGCTGCGTGCGCTCTACGAACGCTTAGTGCGCTCTTCGAACGGTTCTATACGCCTGCTGAGAGAGGGTTTCGGGAGCGGCGCCGCAGCTGTTCCGACGGGGACCTACGACGGCGACAACGGACATCATGCAAGCCTAAGGAGCTTCGCTCTTAAAAAGATGGTTTTTCACCTTAGGTCGTCTTAGGCAAATGCATAAAGGACCGCGTGGCTTTTAAATGGATACTAAAGAGAAAAACGTTATTTTTTTTACCCTTATTCGTAAATACTTTGTCACAATTCCAACATCACCCCGCTTGCAGCTACGAGACGCTAGGAAAAGCGTGAAAACGCAGGAAAAAAATGCGGGTGGCGACGCCACCTTGAAGTTTCTGCAGCAATTGCCTTGACGCCAGGGATTTTGACGACGTCTACCGTAGTTCTCCTAATCGGTAAAAATGAAGTACATCATTGCCCGAGCGGGCCACAGCGACTTGACTTTACTGAATGTCTGGGAATTTCGTTGAACCAACATCTAGGCAAAATAGGAAAGAAGAAAAAATGCACTTTGAACTCCGTGACATCACTGTCCGAGATTTCAGCGCGGCATTCAACAATGGCACCCTGGACATGGTTTTCTCTTTATAGGTAAACCTGCGATGTTGAAATAAACAACAGTAGATTTTTGTCAGTGTAACTTCGCAATCTAAATTGACTCGTCGTTTCAATTTAGCGTCGCTTTAAGTTATAGAGATCCGCACTGCCCAAGCAACTATGCATAAATGTATGTAACTCATGTGGAACGTATGGAAGAAGAGTAATTTTAAGGGCTCGTTTTTTCTTAGACACAATTGTTAATGAGAACTGACCCACTTTAATGGCCGAGGAAATGTATAGGGGTTGTTATTTCTAGTAATTATGGTATAAATGTGAAGAAAGTAAAGTGGACGAAAAGATAACTTGCGGGTCGATCGCGGATAAAGAGTGTTCCACAATCGCCGCTATGGCTGCAATCGGCGCTAACAGTCCCAGGTTTAAATGCACGTATATACCCGATGAAGTAGATAGAGGGGAATGACCACCGCTGTAGCTCAACTGGTAGAGCATCGGACGCGTAAATCGAAGGTTGCAGGTTCGGTCCCTGCAGGCGGCAAGTTATCTTTTCATCCATTTTACTTCCTTCACATTTATATCATATTTACTACAAATAGAATTCCTTTATTTTCCTTGGCATTATAGCCTGTTAGTTCTCATTGATATTGATCTCGAACGTGCAATATATTCCGGTGTTGTGGAATGCAAGAGGGAGAGCTTCAGACGTAGAAAAAATGGTCGCATAAGATAAATGCGTATATAAGAAACGTAACTTATCAGAATGCTTTGTTTGGGCCCGTTGGTTCATTATGGAAAATATTTGAGCGCAAAAAAAAAAAAAGGACGGGACACAAGACGAGAAGTCCTTTTTTGCACTCAAATCTTTTCATAACAAACGAGTCCACGCTGTCCTTGGCGCACCGTTTCCCGGCAGCCATAAGTAAAACTGTGAATGTAACTGTAAAACTGTAAAGGCCTGACCACGTACCCGTTGCTGCGCGTCAGCACGTGGCTTTTTGACGCGGCGCCGCGCCCTCTCCCTATAGAGAGAGATGGCACACAGCTCCGCGAAGCCACGCGCCTTCTCTCTCCATAGGGAGAGAACACGGCGCCGCGTCCAAAAACCACGTGCTGACGCAGACGCTTCTCTTGTGAATCGCAAACGCCTCAACTATCTCACGTATTATTATGATGTATCATGTACAGTACCTAACGACCACTTGCGCGTAGAAGAGACACGATGATGTTCAATGCACGAAGTTCATCGCGCACAATGCTTGCTGGGTGTTCACTTTGGAAGCTAACCAGGCGAAAAGACGACGCAACCTAGTTCGATGTCGCTAAACGCGCTGTCGAGAAAAACAAAGCCCGCCCCGGTTGCAGAAGCCGTGCGACATTATTTCCGCGCGTACACCGCGCAACCATCCGAACTGTCAAGAATGATCACGGATGTCCCAAGAAGCGTGAAATCATGGCAGGTCGGTTTGCACGACGCGGTGACACAATATCTGACAGGATGCAGGAGCGATCAGACAAGCGCAAAAACGGCAACCTCAGAGGCGAATGCGATGCGACGGACTGTGTAATATCGTATACGAGCGTGTCGACTCAACTTTAATCACGAGACCGACGCCATGTGTGCGTGTGTCTGTTTATGTGTTGTGTTCGTGTGCGCGCATGTTCTAGTGAGTGTGTATTTGTGCGTATGGGTTTGTGTCTGTGTGTGTGTTGTCTCTCCCTATGTGCGTGTGTGCCAGCAAGCGCCCGAATTTGTGTGTGTCGCGTTTGTGTGCGCGTGGGTCTGCACATGTGCGTGTTATGTGTGCATCTGTTTGTGTGTGTGTGTGTGTGTGTGTGTGTGTGTGTGTGTGTGTGTGTGTGTGTGTGTGTGTGTGTGTGTGTGTGTGTGTGTGTGTGTGTGTGTGTGTGTGTGTGTGTGTGTGTGTGTGTGTGTGTGCGTGCGTGCGTGCGTGCGTGCGTGCGTGCGTGTGTGCGTGTGTGCGTGCGTGCGAGTGTGTGCGCGTAAACTCAGCGTCAAAAACTGATAGACCACGAGACACAGGAAAAACATCAACATTTCTGCCGCTCCGGCAGGCAGGCTCTAAAACACGCACTAGCAACATGTACTGTGCAGTACGACCGAATATACGGTCATAGACTGCTGGAAAATCCAGAGTTTTCTAAAACTTAGTGGTCTCTAAACTTTTGACGTCGACGTATATGTGTGCGCATACGTGTGTCAGTACGGCACGTAGCACCGTCTGCTCACTCAGCCAATAGCCTGTCACAATCGCGTTGTCTTAGAGGTAAGAATCATGCGCACACGCTCTTAAAATTTACATACGCATGTCGCCCACATAGAGCGTACAGCCTTGACTTACTTTCAACATTATTATGTAAGCCACCGTTCATCCTTCGCGCGCGTAATTTCATCTGTCACCGTACGTCACACGCTCGTTGCGTCACGTACAGCGTCTCCTGACACGTGGTCTCCGTAACACTAATATCTCGTTCAGCAATACTGACAGTTGGGCGAGTTGGTATGTGTTCATGATTAAAAACGGCGCAAAAGAACACGAGACACAAACGAAGGATACACGAAGACAGGCGCCGAAGACAGCCGGCGCCTGTCTTCGTGTATCCTTCGTTTGTGTCTCGTGTTCTTTTGCGCCGTTTTTAATCATGAACTAATATCTCGGTCTAGGAACATGCAAATTAGGCGGAGCTTCACGACGTTCAACGGCTTGGGGCTAGAATATTTTTCTCCGACGGGCCTTAGCGCTTTTCTGCGTAAAAATGTTTTATTGCCACACTGCGGTTCTAAGACTATGCAAAATGACACCAACGTCGAGGGCCCTGCATGGGATTTAGCCACCATGGGATTCAGTTTAGGCGAAAAGCGAGTTTATGTGCCGCCTTCGTTCAACTGTCGTCGCTATAGTGTAGCAGCAAGGAGTCGAACCGAGCACCTGCCAAACAGCTCAAGCAACACTTTTGAACTGTTATTTTCATCAAGGTTGGCCGTGCATGATACGGGAGATCCAGCAGAAGAAAGAGGAAAACTTGGAGGCCATCCTAATCGGTGACTTAGGTGTCTGAAATTTAAAGATTACGCGCAACCATCGAGGAAGGACTCGAGCAGGGTTGCCGTTGGTGGCTACTTTGCGCCAAATTGGCTATTTTCCGACCCTGTCTGGCGACAAAAAATTCAGGTTGGCGCCATGGCTACATTTTGGCTACGTTGAACATGAAGATAAAACAGCAAGCAAGTTTAAAGAATAACCGCTGTTTGCAAGTTTTGTTCGCCTATGCGCGCACGTGTCCTTCCCCCGCCAACGCGCTAATCACGCATCATCACGTGATGAAATCACCATATGACGTCACCAGTGGTGGGAATGCCTTCCACCATTTTGAAGCAGCCATTGGAGCAGGCAAAATCTGCTTTTGGAGCAGCTACCTCTGTGTTTGGAGCACGCACGGGCTTTTCATGATACACACAGAGGAAGAAAATTTGGCTTTAATTCAGTTTACTGTTCCCTAAATTCACATCATCATTTATTCAGAGGCAGCAAGCCCACAAAATAAACACGTAGTATGCAGGGGCATAGGCAGAAATTTTTTGGGGGGGGGGGAGGGGGGGGGGCTCCTTCATCTGAAGTGGGGGCCGAGCAGGCAAATGAGGTCGTGTGTCATTTTGAGATCTGTATGCTATAGCGAAAAAAAAATTTCGGGGGGGGGGGGGGGACGGGCCCGGTGTGCCACCCCCTGGCTACGCCACTGACACTGACAGTTTTTTTTTAACGCGGTACGGCCGCAGGTAGCCGATCGTCTACTGGCTAGTTAATTGCGTGCAGCGTTTCGCCGACTCGGTGAACACGCCATGCCGAGCCGCTTGCGCCCACTTCACTTCAGACCATGCACCGATGCGGCGAGAAGCCTGTTGTGTTAACGCGACGATGATGAGCTTTCTGCAAGCGATGCTCTAGTGGTCCTGACATCGGACGGAGGCGTGTTTGGGCTGTCGCCTAATGAAAGCGTGCAGTATGGTTACAACAACTCTACACTTACGGTACCCTACGCGCGCGGTTAGTGTGTCAATGCAGCGGGGTTTCTCGGTACCCGCGACCCACAACGCTCAACTCCGCAACAGCGAGCTGCTTTCGTTTCTGCAAAGCGGTGCGCGGTGAACACGGTACCGCACGAGGCGGCAGCTATCGGCGGCCCAGCGCGCCCAGGTAGTCGCCGGCACACGTGCGCACGAGCACATAGCTGAAGATACTGCGATACTTCCGTGCGATTGCGGCGATGCCTTTACGGGTAAGCATAGGAAAAGAACGAAGGCGAGGTGGTGGCCACCGACGAACGCGCCAGTATGAGTTATCGCCGACAACCTTACCGCAATGAGTATCTTCAGCTGTGCGCTCGGGCACACGTGTCGCGTAGCGCTACTTAAAGCCTACTGCACGCTTTTCAGCCGATCGTTGTGCCAAGCGCACACCGCTTTGTAGAAGCAAGATAGCAGCTCGCTGTTGCGGAGTTGAGCGTTGCGGGTCATGCACCAAGAAACCTTGCTGCATTGACGCTATCACAATAAACGCACGCGCACGGTACAATAATTGTGGCGTTGTTGTAACCATACTTCATGCTTTTATTGGGCCACAACCAAAATGCACCTTTGTCCGCTGCCAGGACCGTTAGAGCATCGAGGATTGCGCATCGTTTACGGAAACCTTGATATTGAATCGGATTGCGTCGGCTAACACCACGGCTGTTGCGCCAGGAAATGCAGCAGTGCCAAGGAGATTGAACTACCCCTTGAGCAGCGCAAGTGCACAAGATGGCGACCATTACATGCTTCAGCTCACGATGCGCGCTGTTAACATTACTTTTGATTCCAAAACCACCTTGTGGCGCAGCAATGGCGCAAATTTGACAAAAAGGACCATTTTGGAGCACTATGGCGCAGTAGTTCCCAGTTGGCGCAATTGGCGCTATTGGCGCAGGTTTCCCACCACTGCGTCACAGATCGCCAGAATTTATGACGTCATGCATTATGGCGTCATGATGTCACGTGACGTGATGTCACATGACATCGTAGCTTGGTCAACGGTGGGCCGATCACGGAGGCTGTGCAAAAGCAGTTGAGGTCCCTCCGATCTTGGAGGCAGTGGAAGAACGCGCTAGGAGCAGAACGCTTCTGGAGGGTAGTGGGGTAGCATCAGTACATCAAGTGCGAAGAAGAAAGAAGATGGCTTTCGCCTTCGAGTCATCTTAGGGGAATGCACAAGGGACCCTGTCAGTTCTAGGCAGGGCTGGGCAGAGATACTCAGAAAAGTATTCCGGAATACAGATATCGAAATACAGTGAAACCTCGGTGATACGATCACAGCTCATACGAATTTCGGGGTTATACGAATTTTTCTTTGGTCCCGGCTAAGGCCCATTTGCCTGCAATGTAATGGAGTACGGTTGTTGCGAACCGATTTTCACCCCGCGACGTTTCATACGAACGTACGCTACCGCCCAGGTACGAAGAGGTGCTGTCCGTGCTGCCGCGGAAGACGCGCCAAGCACATGCGAGCGCGAGAACGCAAACGCGGGCATGCGCGCCGCACTACCAAATCGTCTGAATCACGGTGTAAGAATTACGGTCAGAATAAACTTTGACAGACGCGTCACGGCCTCCGAGATTTTGGGCGCGAATCTTTGAGGTTCTAATGTGCCTCCGGTGCCTTGGCGTTTAGATTACAGAGGGCGTTGGCGCCGCGCCTTTTTTAGGGGCGAAGCTCCTTATAGCGAGACCTGGTCGGTTGTCGATCGTCGATCCATCCTCTGTACCCCGTAGTGTTCCCTTATCGTACAATAGAGGGCGCTGTCCCATAGAGATGCATGCAAACTGCAGTTGGGTGACGATATACTAGATGGCGCTGTACGCATTCTGTGTCGTCATCTCCATTTCTCGTCTCGTTTCCCAGAGGGCGCTGTCCCATAGACATGCGTAAAATATGGCAGTTGGGCGAAGGTACGCTAGATGGCGTTGGAGGTGCAGCTGCTCTCCGATTGGCTGCTGCGCGGGCTACGCGGGGTTGCGCCGGGCGGCGAGCGCCCGCTTATCTCTCATTCCCCGGATCGTCGCCGTACGAGTGCGCTTGCCTGATCGTGCTGCTTGGCGGACCATGGACGACGAGGAGCGCCGGGTGCGGAAGGCCGCTGCGGCTCGTGCTCGTCAGCAGGATCCCGAGGTGCGAGCTCGAGAGGCCGCCGCGACGCGAGCGCGGCGCCAGGCGGATCTCACACACACTGTCGCTTTGATTACTGCTGGGCGAAACCACTGAAGATTTCACGGTGTAACCATGATTGCTTCACGAGCTTCGCCCCAACTCTTCATCATTCACCCCGTGGATATGCTGTAATTTTTTTTTTTGAACGCGTCGACACTGGCTGCTGTCGTTCGACACTGGCTGCTGTCGTTCTATTGTGTTTGCACGTGCCTTCCTCGTGCATCAGGCATCCTATGAAAGATGGCTGACAAGCGACAGAAGGCGAGCACGGTCTTGGCGAATAAGTCAGGCCTCACGACGTCAACATGCGCGGCTGTTGAGGTCGCACTTGTGCAGGCACGGTCTTAAGTCTTGCAAAAAATATCCGCAACACCTCCGCGATAGCAAAATCATAACATAGGACTGTGGTACTAAAATTTTGTGGCCTTGATCTATCACGTCAAAGCGCTTCTTCCGTTACTTTCGCCGCAGTACTTTGGTGTAATGCGAAACAGCATACTAAAATTTGGAAGGCGCTATTTCTGCCGCGGGTGAAAACGCACCTGGTTCATTACTTAAACACGCGCGTACGGGCCGTATATTTACGAGTGCTGGTATAATTGCCGACATCTAAAAACTTAAGTGACAATCATTCAGAGTTCTTCCTGACGTTGCTGCGGCCCTGAAAAACAATATATGAAAACGCACGCCAGCTTTTTTTTGTCGCATGCTAATTTTCCATGCTTTCTGGTGATACGAATTTCGGATGATACGAATATTTTTTCGTGGTCCCGTGAGATTCGTATCTCACGGGACAACCAAAAATATTCGTATCACCGAGCTTTCACTGTACATGGACTGGAAGCCTAAAATACAGATACTGAGATACATTTGTCTTTGAAGTATCGGGACATTTCGGAGATACGTTTGCAAAAAGACAAAAAAAGTATCCCGGAATACAGGTCCAGGGATACAGATACAAGAATACAAATGCTGGAATACGTTTGTTATTTCGAAGATGCTGATGCTCCGCATCTGATGAGGTGCAGGATAATCCCGTGATTAATGTTCCAACGCATATAAACTTGAAAGTCAAGAATATCGCTCGAATCACTAGCGAACTCCAGTCCATTAAGAAAAAGCATACATTTATTCTAGACACAAGGTCTGTTAGACACAACGTTGTTGCGTTAATTGTCCTTAAGCAACAGCGGCTTCTCAGATATACTGTCATTTCGACAGCGTCGATTCGGCCTCAAGACAAGACTCGCGAACTCTCGAAATGGCTTTCCGCCCGAAAAAAATTAGGGGTGCGATACTTGCCTTGAGAGACAGTTACTTTCGTAGACAGAGAAGGACACTACTCCTTCCGCGATTCTGCCGTCAGCGGCGTCGGGCGCTCTTACCACATGGGCCACTCTGTGCGCCTGGGGAACCCTTCGCCTCCCTCGCTGTGTCGCCGACTGGTAGCGTGCTCTTGCTTGGATTAGGACAGTCTTCCTTCCCCCTTGGAAACACGCTAGCTCATTTCCGGGAAAAAAAAGTAACGAGATACCCGCGTCCTGCACTGTATCGCGATATCGCCGATACATCTTAAACGTATTTCACTACTGAGATACAAGTACATTTTCAAAATGTATTTCGATACAGAAATACAGATACTCAGAAGTATCTCTAAGATACTATCGCGATACTCCTGTATCGCAATACTGCCCAGCCCTGGTTCTAGGTGTCTGGTAGTTGCACTCACGCCTCGGCGTTCGTGTACCATGGGAAATTCCTTGGGTTAGCGCTGCGTTTCGTCGCGCAGCCGAAGCGGATCACAGAGGCCGCGTAGAAAGAAGCGTATGTGACATCTTCCCCGGCAGGTGTCGCGACGATCGCAGCTGCTCACAAGAAAACAATCTGCTCTTTCAAAGAATTCATTCCATGATTTTCGTTAGTTATCCTTATAGTTCATACACCTTTGTCATCACCAAAATTAAGTTCCAATAACATATGTATCAAATATAACTCTCAAGTTGAACCAGAACCATCGATTCCGTAGCAGTTTTGCTTTGCATCAGACTTTTGGCCGAGTCAGTTAGCGCAGCGCGCTGTGGAGCGAGAGGTCGTAGGTTCGACTACCAGTAACGGAACTTTTTCTTCGTGTTTTTTTTTATTTGCAATTTCGCGGAGTATATTTTGAAACGTCATCTCCGTGACGGAAATACGTAAGTCGCGCCGTGGTAGACCCCGGCATAAAACACTTTCGTGTTAACGTTTTCTTCTCAGTCGATGAATTGACGCTGCCCCGACACCCTCTGAGCCTTTCTCCACTTAACGTGGCTTTGCATTGCCTCCAGGATAGGAGGCACCTCAACTGGTTTTGCACTGCCTCCGCGATCGGCCTAACATTGACCAAGCTACGATGTCAAGTGATGACACCGTCATGCGATGTCCCTGTAACGCCATGACGACGCCGTAAAGACGTCACAACATTTTGCAATCAGTGATGTCAAGATGATGTCATATGGTGACGTAATCACGTGTTTCTTTTAATCACTCGTGTTGACGCCGACGGGAGACGCCGACGCGGGACGCCGCTCAATTTTCGCGCTTGGTGAGGCATGTAAGGCTTTCGCCTAAA
Organism: Rhipicephalus appendiculatus; assembly: GCA_030522465.1. Lineage (NCBI taxonomy): Eukaryota > Metazoa > Arthropoda > Arachnida > Ixodida > Ixodidae > Rhipicephalus > Rhipicephalus appendiculatus. The sequence continues at coordinate 19,880 of JALIZH010021030.1, forward strand.
TAAATCTATACAGAGATGTGTGGCTTTTTGTACCGTATTATTTGCACTGTTCCTTGTCACATTAGTCATGTTTGTTATTTCTGTTTATGTTTATAGTATTTCTAACAGGTATTTTCCGCTTTCTGAGAAATCAATCTTGGAATGGCGGAACGATCGAGCTTCACGCTTGAAAGCGACGAAGGCGCTGTTGAAGTTCCTGCGAGCGATCCGCCTCGTTGAGCGTTGGTGACACTCCTGTGTGTTTGTGCGTGTGCTTCTACTTCCCTCCCTCTTTCATTCCTGTCTCCCCTTACCCCTTCCCCAGTGCAGGGTAGCCAACCAGATATTTGATTTCCGGTTAACCTCCCTGCCTTTCCGCATCCCATCTCTCTCTCTCTCTAAAAGGCATTTTCTATTGCGCGCAAGTACTCCATAGCTGCAACGCGTTAACGTTTCTTCTTTGCTTCAAAGTGAGCATAATTATTTTACTGCCGTGTTTCACATTCATTATATTATCCTCTTAAGGATGAGCCTTCAAACTGCCGGCCCGACACGTGCTAGAAATAAGAAGGATAAAAAGAAAGAATAACGAATTGAAACTAGATAAGCGAAGACAAGCAGCCAGCGTTAAAAGGCTAATACCGGGAAGCCATTAGTAACCGCGCCGTCCGCTAAAACCGCTGTTAATTATCTCAAGCCGTCAGGCGGTGAATGCGTAAGAAAAACAAGCAAAACGCGCGAGCATAACGAAAAACAAAGTTAAGTGACTTTCTTAGAAAATCCGCACCGCGTGGAGCGAAGGAGCAAGGCCGACTGATTATGTTGAGGGAACTCCGGGTTTTCCCCATTGGGGAATGGGATGTCGAAATAGGGAGACGTAGAGAGTGGAGGGAAAGAAAGGGCGGTTGTCGGAAGGCGGCTGTTCCGGCGCTAAAAATAAAGAATTCAGGAGACAGACAGACAGACAGACAGACAGACAGACAGACAGACAGACAGACAGATAGATAGATAGATAGATAGATAGATAGATAGATAGATAGATAGATAGACAGACAGACAGACAGACAGACAGACAGACAGACAGACAGACAGACAGACAGATAGATAGATAGATAGATAGATAGATAGATAGATAGATAGATAGATAGATAGATAGATAGATAGATAGATAGACAGACAGAGAGATAGATAGATAGATAGATAGATAGATAGATAGATAGATAGATAGATAGATAGATAGATAGATAGATAGATAGATAGATAGATAGATAGACAGACAGACAGACAGACAGACAGACAGACAGATAGATAGATAGATAGATAGATAGATAGATAGATAGATAGATAGATAGATAGATAGATAGATAGATAGATAGATAGATAGATAGATAGATAGATATTACTTTATACACTGAATACAAGAAGCTGCCAGAGGTGCCATGGATAAGGCTGAAAATCCCATAAGGCTCCTGACCATTTTACCTTTACATTTTGTAGACCGGCGGAGGAAAACAAATACAGGCAGCACAAGCGGGCCGATATATTAACACATAGATAGATAGGTGATGCAGACAGAAAAAGAGAGAGAGAGAGAGAACAAAGGAACGAAGGAATGGTGAGGCAAGATGCACAAGAAGTCACGCTCCGTGAAACGCACACCGGCCAGACCGGACAGGTTCGAGAGAAGTAAGTGGTCGGTTGCCACGGTAACGGGTCCCGGGACACCCCCCGCCTCCTTTCCCTTTCCGGCCATGTGCATAAGGGGGATCGCCTTGGGCCAGAAAGCTCAAGAGCGAGAACCGTGAAACGCAATTTGGAGCGTTTCAGCAAGCATACAGCAAAGAAAAACTGGCGAGGTTGAAGACTGGACAGGTTCGTATTTATATGGAACGGCATACTTGCAGTTGGGAAAACGCATACCCCACAGATGTAAACGTATACAGACACACGCAAAACAAAAACGAAACGAAAAGACGAACAGATGTATAGATGCATACAAAGCAAGCAATGGAGATATTGGAACGTACAGAAAGCGAGGCGAAAGGCGTGGATGGAAGCCTGTGGTCTCTCTCTCTCGGAGCCGATGGTAACAGCGAGGTGAGGAGGAGAGGATTAAGAAAGGGGAGCCAGCAAGGATTTCAAGGACAACGCGTCGCACTCGCTGCGGCGATTACACTTTTAATGAGGTCCTGGTTAAATGTTGGCTATATCCAGGAACCCTGACGAAAAATGTCCGGTTTCCTGGCTATACCCAGCACTCTAAGCGGGACCTGATTGAAAGTGTAGGTGTGCTTGCGCTTTCCTCTGAATCATTTTTTGCCTCCTCCTTTCGTGTTCCCACATTCGTTCTCGCAGTGCTGCACTATACGAACTCCGTGCTGTGCGGCAAAACATACGCATGCGGACCGCGTCAACCAACCAGAATAGAGAAAAAAAAGCCCCGCACTCCCTTATGCATTGGCGCAAGTTGATTCAAAGGCGAAAGCCATCACCTTTTTTTTTTTTTTTCGCACTCGATTGTATTGACCACGAAAGTTTTGCGCACCTAACGTGGTTTCGCACTGCGTCCGGGATCCGCCCACCTTTGAGCAAGCGTCAATGTCACGTGATTACGTCATCACGCCATTGTGACTTCTCAAACCATGGCGATGTGTGACGTCATGATGCGACGTCATCGGTCGATATAGGTCACGCGATTTTTAGACGGTGCTTCGCGGGATCCCACGAGACCTTAAGAGACGTCTGCAAGACCTTGAGGTGTCGCGAATTCCCGCGCCAGACTCGCGGACGGTATTGCCGACATGGCCACCTAAGGCTCTCGATCTAAACGAAGAGGAACTCCTCTACCGTCGACGCATAATCGGTCCATAGTCGGATGCAACTTCACAAGTCATTGTATGCTTGTCTGCTAATCCCCTTTCCACATGAGTAGGGTGCTAAAACGGACTCGTGTCTAGATGACCCCATTGCCTTTCCTTTCCTTCTCTCTCTATCTCTCAAACTGTCACTTAATGTCCAAAACGATATGTCATGCGGTTCTTCGTCAGGAAATCTGCTCTTCGCTACCCGCTCAACAAGCACTTTTCTTTTTTTTATTATTAGATGCAACGCGATTGCAATGATTCCCACGGCTTCGCGTTCACACATCCACGATTTGAAAGACAAGAAAGGAGATCAAAATACTAAACAAAGAATCAAATTCGGATACAGAGTCGCAAGCCGAGACAAGCCCTTCCAAAGAATCGCTGGGACGGCGAAGAAACGGGCAATTTACGGCGAACTTCGATCGGACTAGGCGTCTTTTGTGAGATTGTCCGACGGCCGAAGAAGACGTATTGACACCAGCGACGCGGAACCTACACTCGTTAATTAACTTGTCCGGCGTGCTCATTTCTTCTTCGTTAAGAGGAAAGCCTCAGATGCCACACCAAACGCGAAAATAGATCGTCAGCGTCGGCGTCCGTCGGCGTCGACGTCAACACGAGTGATGCAATAAGAATCATCACGTTATGACGTCACAAGTAGGATACATTCGTCACGCCTGTGAGTAGGGGATGCCATCCACGGCATTGCAAAACTGGCATCCCCTACTCACAGGCACACCATTTAGGAGAATCTGCTCTGAAACAAAGGACTTCAATGAGTACACGGACCGCCTACGTAACGTCCTTATAAAGCAGCATTATCCACCTCTAATCATTGACGACGCGATACAAAAAGCAGCAAATCTGAACCGCCACCAAATCCTACACAATCAGAACAAAGAAAGTAAAGAAGAACGGAGCAACCTAATTCTCACATTCACTAGTAACGCGCCGAATGTTAACAAAATCCTAAAAAAAGCATTTCAATATCATTGAACAAAGCGACCGCCTTAAAAAGCTCTTCACTATTCCGCAACGGGTGGTATACAGACGCCCGAAAAATGTAAGGGACTACGTCGTACACTCTAAAACAAGCAGAACAGGTCAATTAGGTTGTCATCCCTGCGGAAAAAGTAGATGTCAAGTGTGCAAGCACATGCAAACAACCATGATAGCTCAAAGTACGCATAGTAATTTTACACACACCATACATGGCGACCTTAACTGCGACTCCCCAAACGTTGTCTACCTATTGGAATGCGGCATCTGCGCTAAACAATACATTGGACAAACGGACACACATTTTCGAATCAGATTTAACAATCACCGCTCGCATGCGAACACAAAACCGAACCTTCCCCTTTCCAAACATATTAAGTTAGAAGGTCACAGTATGGATTCCATTAAAATAACACTACTCCAAGGAAATTTCCGCTCTGAGAGAGAACGTGAGCAGCGCGAATCGTACCTAATCTACAAATTCAACACCGTTGAACATGGAATAAATGAACATCCGGGTGCTCTTCCTGTTTTGCGTGCCTTAAAGCGCAAATAGTACTCTAAACGACACTAACATCAACGCAGCAAAATACGCTGCAAAGTTGCATGTGCGAGCCAGTGCTTTCGGTGATCGTACCTGCAGTGTTTTTCACCCTTTCATGTGTGCCGCCTTTTACATTCCCCGGCGGTGTATTGTTGAGCTGTTGGTGAGAGTAGCACTCGATCATTCTAAGCCGAGGCCCCGCCCTCCCACTTCCTTCTTTTCTTGCCCCCTACCCCCCTCCACCCCCCGTCTTTTTCTGTTTATTTATTTTATGTATTTATTTATCTATTTATTTTTTTCCCTCATTGGCTCCATGACCGGAAGTCGCTAATGCCACTGAACGTGTCGTTTCTCGCTTTAGAAGCGGGCGTCACTTATCCGACAAACGAGCAGGCTCAGCAAGTGAAACGGTAGATAGGACTCTCTTTCCGCATAGCCCAAAAGGACCATACGCCGCGGCAACAGAGCTCACCGACACCCACTTTTCGATGCCGCGTCTACAGCTGCATCCAATTTAACCTTTTTAACCAGCCGGTTTGAATCGCGTACCGGCTGTGTGTGCGTGTGCGTGTGCGTGTGCGTGTGTGTGTGTGTGTGTGTGTGTGTGTGTGTGTGTGTGTGTGTGTGTGTGTGTGTGTGTGTGTGTGTGTGTGTGTGTGTGTGTGTGTTTTTACTTGCGCCGGCTTTTCGTCCAGCCCTCCGCGACAGAATACCGCGACGACGTTTAACAATGAATAATAGTCAAAGCATAAGTATAAGCTCACCCACGAAGCGCTCCGCTGTCGGAGGCAGTGTGTTACTCCTGGTCCTTCCCCCCTCACAACGCCTGAGCAAACTTTCTCCCCTCCCTCTCTCTCTCTCATTTTCTTCCCCTCTCACTTGGTGTGTATATAAGCACGGGAATAAAAACGAAAATTGTGTCTTGATAAAGGTCAGGCTCTGACCGAAACGTCGACGTAATAAATGAAGTTTTCTTGAAGTGCCACCTCTCATACTTTTATATATATATATATATATATATATATATATATATATATATATATATATATATATATATATATATATATATATGCATTTCATAACCGCATTTTCATAGCAGTCACTTAGGCGGCATTAAGAAAACCTTCAACAGCTCTGATAGCACTTGTTGACTTTGTCAGGTCGCACACAGCAGACAAAATACCAGTCTCACTTAGCGTTGGCACACCGATTGCTGCCCGCGTTGAAGCGAGCGTATTTCGTTGCGACACATAACGTGGTGGGCAATCACAAAATAGACGCCCTCTTGTTTCACACACTTGGCAACGTTCACAGTTCGGGCTCCCCGCACGGCTCTTCCCATCATCCCCCCCTCAACATTCCTTTTAAGAGCGGAGCTCTTCAAAGGGGAGCCCTGCAACACTTTTCGAGCATGGTCAGAAAACACTACCGATCGGTAGTCGAGGCTCCCTAGTACACGCGAGCCAAATATTAAAGCGCAGCACGCGGCCTGGAATTTACAATAAATTCTCCAAGTCAGCTTAAAATTGCTGTCTCTTCTCTCGACAAATGATGCTACATACTCAAAAATTCCTGCGTCACAGGCCCAACTATCGCCATTGGCTGATTTGAGCATGGCGCGCTCGGTCGTTACTGGGGCCGCCGCGGGAGGCCGCGACTTGTCCACGCGTGCGCATGCGATCGCACTGAAAAGCCGCGCGTTCGAAGAAAAAAAAAAGAAAAAAGGTGCTCAAGGTCACGAGGTGCGCGTGACGTACCCCCCGTGCTATCTCTACCTGCTTAGCTTCCAGCGGTTCTGTCGGGACGAGAGAAGAGAGAAAGCAATTGCAGCGTGCGACAAATCTTTGTAACTCCACTCATCCTGGACGGATTCTTAAAATTTTTGCGGCGGTGAATTCGTGAGGCAATAAGCTCCGTGAGGCAATCCATTCCATGCCTACTTGGAAAAGTGTTGCAGGGCCCCTTTAAGCTTTTCGTTGAGCCGGATAGTGCGGAGAAGAATTATCATCATCACGAACCGGTACGCGCTGGCGTCGTCCTTTTAAACTCCTGCTTCGCTCCCACAATACGCGCGCCGATTTGTCCCGTGTGGAAAAAAAATATGATAGGCGAGTCTCTTACGTGACTAAAGATCACGTAACATGACGTAACTAGTCACGCGACTAATAATCCCTTAATATCCCGCAATAACTATTCATGCGACATTTTCCCACAATCAACTACGTGACAGCGAGTTACGCGACCTGTTCCCGCCAAAACTCCGTAACAGCTGGTCACGTGACTAAAATCACAACATCACGTAACAGGTAGTCACGTGACGTGTCAAGCCAAGTCTAGCCAAGTATAGTCATACATAGCACTACAAGTAGAGACCTTGTATCTCTAGCGAAAGCTTGACATTACTAGCAGAACTGAGGTATAGCTTCGAGTAATACACTACAGAAAATACTGGAAAATTTCACCTACAACTCGGCCAATCCCCTGCATTGGGTATGAACCATGCTCCCAGGAGAACAAGTCTAACACCAGCTCAGCTGATGGTTCCAGCCTTGCGCCAGCAGTGCAAGCTGCGCACTTCATCTTTTTTTAAAGACGATAGTCTTTCTTGGGATACCTAAACGGAGAAATTTTGGTCTGTCTGTCTGTCTGTTTGTCGGCACGTCACACGATTCAGCTAGCTGGCCAAACTTTAACCCCCTGCCTTACGACCTCCAATCTTGACCAAGAAGCATGTGTTCATACGGGTGAGCGTGCGCAATTAAAAATCAAATATTACGCATACCTGAGGCACAACATCAATACCTTAGTACTATTCACAGTGTTCCTTTAAAACAAAATCTATAGATACGTAATTATAAAGATCCTAGTGTTTATTACGCGGCGCTGCTGTGTAAAAAAGAAGTCTCCGCCCAGTGATTTAACTTCGACGCTGTGGCTGGCTGTGGTGCTGCCACCTGGCAGCAGCATTGTTCAACACAAGCCGATGTTCCCCGGTAGCGCTGTAGATGGCGTCCTCTTCTGTTTTATCAATGCCAGCCAGATGCGGCTGATTCATCGTAGAAGAGCGCTGTCTCAGGCAAGGCAAAACATATATGGCCGCTTGATGAAATACGACCCACTCTACAAGACATGATCAGAGAACGCAGAGAAAAGACCGACGACCAAATTTCAGCGGAGAAACGCCGGCGTCCGTCTAAGCGCGCCCGGAAAACGTCCGAAAAACGAGCCCAGCGGCTAGCCCAGCTATTAAATTGTGGTACTCATGCCGCTCATGCAGTGCAGTCGGCACAAGACTATCGTCTTTCGACGACATTTGCAGCGAAGCACGCAGATACGCGGCCAATTTTTTTTCTTCCTTTCCCTTATCCCCTGTACAGAGTAGAGCGCACTATAGCTCAGGCCAGCCGCTCTGCGTTCCAATAAATTATTTCCCTCTGTATCTTTTCTTGTCTCGCAAAAGAGACGGTAGGCGTTTCCGGGAAACCAGAGTCCCCTCAATTAACGAGCTCTTCTTCTTTTTCTTTCTTCTTTTCGTCGAGCGCTTTGACAAGCCTCTCGCCAATCAGCTGCAGTGCAGGCCGCGTCGCGACCGTGCACCGGGGAGAGCCTAACGCGAACATCCGTGGCAGCGAGGCAACACAAGCGCGGTCGGTAACAAACCAGCGGTGTAAGGAGCGGATGAGCCGCCTATAGCCTATAAGACAATCAACTACGACGACCAGGACGGGGCGTCTCTGAGGCAACCCCCCTTTATGACGCTTGAAGGAGCCGGGAAACGAACCGTCAGCGTAAACAAGCCGCGCGGCCGAGCAGATGCGAAGCTGCGGAGAAGTCACGGGTCGCAATGCTGGGAGCCCAGCTTGAAGGTCCGGTATCCTTGATACTGTAGCTTTTTTTTCTTTTTATCTTTTCGATGCGACATTCCTGTTTTTCACCCTGCCGTGACTGACTATACTCAATCTGTGCTCTTGGCCTCTACGCGCTGCATCAACACTACACATATCTGTTCAGAGATGTACATTGAAGCCCTTTTCACAAAGTATGTCATATATACCGTATCTTTTCGCATATAACTCACAATGGAAAACGAATAGAAAGTTCTTGAAAAGTGAGGGTGCGGATTATATGCCAGGAAATACGGCATATATATATATATATATATATATATATATATATATATATATATATATATATATATATATATATAACATTTATTCTGCCCTCTCGGTCGGAAACGAGCCTTTATCAGAAAACGTCGGCACAGACCGGTGTCCGGCCGAAACATCAGAATAAATGTTCTGTTTGTCACTGTGACTTTCATTCACATTTATATCGTTAACCGTAGCGCCAGAAAGCTTATTCCGAAACTATATATGCGGTGAAGCGAACGCGCGTTCGAGGCGATTTATTGACGTTCCGGTCAAGGTCACGTCTTCTTAATGAACTCGGAACATGAAAAGCGTGGCAAGGGAGGCTTCATGAGAGCCGGCTATCCCATCATTCTGATATTAATATTACACACACACACACACACAAACACACACACACACACACACACACACACACACACACACACACACACACACACACACACACACACACACACACACACACACACACACACACACACACGCGCGTAAGAAAGAAAGAAAACAAGAAATAAATATTATAAGAATAAGGTTCCCTATTTCTCTTACGCAATCAAACAGTCTCGGAAGCTGATTTTTTTCAGCATTTGTAAACCATATGTTGTCCAGGAGGGTTTTGACTTGGGCTTGTTGGTGATTCATCTTAATGGGAACTGAGGCGCACAAAAGACAGGGACGTCTGTCCATCTATGTTCCATCTTGTGCTCCTGTCTTTTGTGCGCATCAGTTCCCATCATATGTTGTCCCAAGCGTGTCAACCTCTGATCTCGACATCGGCCACGGTGGTCTAGTGGTCATGATGCTCGACTGCTGACCGGCAGGTCGCGGGATCGAATCCCAGCCGCGGCGGCCGGGATTCCGATGGAGGCGGAAATGCTCGAGGCCCGTGTACTTAAAGAACCCCAGCCGGTCGAAATTTCCGGAGCCCTCCACTACCGCGCCTCTCATAATCATATCATGGTTCTGGGACGTTAAACCCCACAACTTGTTGTTGTTCTGATCTCGATGGCGACGTACGCGCATCTCTACGCTGCTGTTGAGCAACTAACAGCTGAATTGGTAGCGCATCGGACGCGTTATCCGAACGTTGTAGGCACGGTTCCTAACGGCACGAAGTTGATTTTTCATTCACTTTGATTCCCAGAATTGATATCATAATTACTGTACTACATTTTAAAAAAAATCCTGCGATCATGTCGTTCTCGTGTACACCTTGGTGTAGGTCTAAATTATGAGCTTAATGCAGCTCCACTACCGCGAAACCCGAAGAAGTGCGCAGCACGGGCACGGGTTTCCCTTGGTAATCCCTTTTGCCGAGGCGGTGGCGCCCTCTATTGCGCGGCGCGGTTATAAGTCCGCTGTTTCAGAAGCCTTTTTCTAGATTATAGGCAAATTTTACGATTAATTCTTGGTTATTTCTGCAGTTTATATTATTTTAGACCCTGTCAGTTTATATTACGCTGGTTTTGAGCATCGTTAGACTTGTTTTAGGCTTGTACAGGCTGTATTGACCACTGCGTAACCATGCGACATGAGACAGTAGATGGACGACAAAGCCGGGGCCATAAAGTGTTACATACTTCAAATATACGAGTAACATATCCTACACCTTTTCAGCTTCATTGTCTGTTGGTTTATTCGGTTGCTTTTAACGAAAAGAAACAAGCCCACGATGAATCCCTTCTATTTCGTTTTGCTACCTTAAGATAGCAGATGCAGTAACTCTAGGCGACGTGGATGCTTGATATGTACTGACGGGCTAGTTGGTGAGCCATGATTTTCGAAGAAGTAGCGTCTGTGTATGTGTTTGCATGTTTTTATGTGCGCGTGTTTTGTGTGTGTGTGTGTGTTTTTTGTGGACTGCTTGTTAGAAAATGACGTGGATGGTCTCACTTGCAAGCGTCACATGGTTCACTCCACTAGCGGAGTGCCCTCTAGTGAACCTCCCCCCCACCCCTTCCTTCCACCCTGAAAATTTCAATTTTGCATGTGTGTGTGTACACATCAAAAGAGCATGTGCGAACATAAATAAAGTTTGGTTAAATCACGCCCCGCCCCCGTCCCCAACGCCGAAAAAGATTTCTGGCTACGCTACTGCTCCTAGTGACGCACGCGCCATATGCTAATGAGCCATCTAGGATAATCGTCATCCAGTACACTCGCATTAAATACGAGAAAAACATGATAACAAAAATATGCAAGGACGAAAGAATATGTCGCGAGAGCTACAACGAGCTCATCTATAAAACACCCACTTAAACAATCTTTCTAAACTTCTTTTTTGTTGTTGCGCAAGATTTTTATATAATGAATAATTCACGTTCGCGACAAGCCCCGGGCATGCGCTTCTGGGCAAATGCTTATTCCGGAAAAGTTGGGAAAAGCTTTCGTTTGTTATTTTTTTTTCTTCTCTTTCTTTTCACACTTTGCTCGAGACGTCACTGGACATCGCGTTTTTCTAACAGCTTTAGAATTCGCGGAATCCGCGCAATTGGCGTTATTGTGGCATAGAGGCACAGCCGTGGAGAAATAACCAATCAAAAAGTAAAACTAAACAAAGAAGTTTAAGAGAGGACACAAACGATCAAATTAGGATCGGGGAAACAAACGAACTGAAACCGCCGTTGGGAAGACGCAACGTCGAACGACTGATAAGAAAAAAAAAAGAAAAAAAGAAAAAAAGAAATACGAACGAAAGAAAAATCAATAAAGGACAAAAATTTGGGACAGGGATAGAAAAGAACTGAAATTGTCCTTTATGTAACTGTCAAGAAAGAAAGAAAAAAAAGAAGGAAAGAAAGAGATAGATAGACAGACAGACAGACAGACAGACAGACAGACAGACAGACAGACAGACAGATAGATAGATAGATAGATAGATAGATAGATAGATAGATAGATAGATAGACAGACAGACAGACAGACAGACAGACAGATAGATAGATAGATAGATAGATAGATAGATAGATAGATAGATAGATAGATAGATAGATAGATAGATAGATAGATAGATAGAAAAGAAAAGAAAAAGCTCAAAAAGGAAGAAATGTCTGAGCCGTAATGGCCTGCGCAGACGTTAGACAGTCCCTTTGAAGCACAGGATAAACAGCGCTTTATGTTTTTGGCAGGTCGCAGTTTGCGGGAACGCCTTGTGTAGAGATATATTGCGAAATCGTTGCTACAAGCCTGAGCGATCGATCGCTCTCACTAAGCGCGAAAGAACTCACGGAGCTTTTTTATTGCGTATCTGTAATCCTCTACTGCGTTTCTACTGGGACGTAATTGATCGCCGTGTATGATTTTTGTTTCAAAGCTGTGATGCAGTTCATGGAGGTGTGTATGGAACACCGAATGATTCTGGGGAAAAATTTTTGTTTTGTAATTTAGTCTGCTTTTATTTCTACTTATTTTTATTTTTCACGGCATGTTTGCCAGCGAGCGGTGGTTACCTCAGTATAGATCGAGTGTCCTGGAAGGAAAAGAAGGTCGCGGGTTCGATCCGGCCGGGATCGAACCCACGACTTTCGGTTCAGCAGCCGAGGAACGTAACCGCTACACCACCACGGCGGGACAGGTCGGCGAAACCGTACGCATTAATATTTAGTTTTACTTCATGTCCATTTTTTCATGTCACCCTTTCATGTCACCCTTGCATGCTGAGGAGGAGCAATTCAAGGGTGAGTAGGAGGGAAAGGAGGAAGGGAGAGGAGGAATGGAATACGCTGTAATCGTATGGTGTCATGTCGGCGCTTGGCGTCACGCACGCAGAACAATGCATAGTCATGTATAGCAAGGGACGGGAAGGGGGAAGTGGGGGTGAAAAAGAGTGATGTGAGGTGAGGAGGATGGGAAGGAGGTAGGGAGAGGGTAAAGCACAGCAGTCATGTACGGCGTCAAAACCATGTACAGCATAGCCATGTATAGCAAGGAGGTGGGAAAGAGAAGCGATTGTGAGGAGGACGGAGAGGCGGAAGGGAGAGGGTGAAACACAGCACAGTCATGTTGGCTTCAAGCAGGCAGAACCATGTAAAGCAAAGCCATGTAGGGGATGGGTAAAGGAAGTGAGGGTGAGGAGGAAGGAAAGGAGGGAGTATGCTGTCATGTCATGTCACTTGGCGTCACGCATGCAAAACCATGTATAGTACAGACAGTTATAACAAGGCTGTGGGAAAGGGATGTGGGGTTGAGGAGGGGAGAGGGTAAAGCATAGCATAGCCGCGTAATTGTATAGTGCAGCATTCGGACGGAGAAGTCAAATGACGGTGAGGAGTACTGTGAGAGAGAGGTGGAGGGGAGAGGGACGCCACTGCATCGCAAATGAAGGTTTGCTTTCTCGCCATGGAGGCCTAGCAGCCTGCACGGTTGGAACGCCAGGGCGCGCTTGTCCGTGAACGCGAGCGTCGCTGAAGAAACGCATATCCTTCAGCGGCGCTCACAGGCTGCGTTCGTCCAGTCTACTTCTACTCTGGTGTGTCGTCCCAAGCGCAGTTTGAGTTCACATAGTAATATCTTTCCAACTAGCCACCCTCAACACACGCTCCTTGAGTTCGTCGCTGAAGGATAGGCCAATCACCCCCCGTATTCTTAAACAAGCCTCGACTCGAATTCCGTCCTTCACTCGACCGAGCTGAGCACAGTGCCGCTGCTCGACTGAAAATGGCGCAGCGCTTCTCAAGAATCACTGCAGATTATCGCTGATATGCAGTGACTTTTTCTGTCCAGAGACGGCGCTCCCAACGACTTTCTAAAGTCAAGGTGCAGCGTTGAGCGAAGGGACGTTCTAGACTGCTCTTTGGCTGCGCTAAAATGACACACAAGTACAGAACGAGAAAGCAGATGTCTGTCTTCTGGTTTTGTACTTGTGTGTCATTTTAGTGCAGTCAAAGAACGATGCCATACCAACTAGCCCCCCATAGAATCCTTATTGACGTTCTAGAACACGGGGGTCACTCGCCCGCAAGTCCTACAACTTTCACGTTCAGTGCAACTGCATAAATAGTTTTAGGGGCGAAGCTCCTTATAGCGAGACCTAGTCGGTTGTCGATCGTCGATCCATCCTCTGTACCCCGTAGTGTTCCCTTATCGTACAATAGAGGGCGCTGTCCCATAGAGATGCGTGCAAACTGCAGTTGGGTGACGATATACTAGATGGCGCTGTACGCATTCTGTGTCGTCATCTCCATTTCTCGTCTCGTTTCCGAGAGGGCGCTGTCCCATAGACATGCGTACAATATGGCGGTTGGGTGAAGGTACGCTAGATGGCGTTGGCGGTGCAGCTGCTCTCCGATTGGCTGCTGCGCGGGCTGCGCGGGGTTGCGCCGGGCGGCGAGCGCCCGCTATCTCTCATTCCCCGGATCGTCGCCGTACGAGTGCGCTTGCCGGATCGTGCTGCTTGGCGGACCATGGACGACGAGGAGCGCCGGGTGCGGAAGGCCGCTGCGGATCGTGCTCGTCGGCAGGAGCTCGAGAGGCCGCCGCGACGCGAGCGCGGCGCCAGGCGGATCTCACACACTATCGCTTTGATTACTGCTGGGCGAAACCAGTGAAGATTTCACGGTGTAACCATGATTGCTTCACGAGCTTCGCCCCAACTCTTCATCATTCACCCCGTGGATATGCTGTGATTTTTATCTCACCCCTCTCTCTTTCAAATTCTCCATTTCCTAACTCCGCAGCGGAGTAGCATACCAGATACTACCGTATGGTTAACCTCCCTGCCTTCCGCTCTCTCTCTCTCTCATTATGAAGATACTACTACGCTCTGCACGATGTCTGTCATAATCAACAGGGCGAAACAGAACGAAGAAAAGGCAGCCCCATAGACTGCCCATACGTCATCGAGTCTAGGAAGATCCGTACACATCCCGACCACCAGCGCAATTAGTTCGACCAGATTTCGCATGTCGGGCGGTCGTCAGCGTATACTAATCCCAAATATCCAAGTGCGGTCCACACATACCCGAATCCTATCCGGCGCAGTTCCCGAGGCAGAACAGGCAGCTAAATCCAGCGCTGTGCGACCACCAGCCCCAGTTCTCCACCTCTGGCCTGTAAAGAAACAAACAAGAGCACAAAAAAAGAAAGGTCAGATTAAGTCAGCCCCGCGTGGGCGGTGAGTAATCTTAGCATGGCTCGGCTAGATGCCGGCTTCCCCGTTTCCATCCCAATCAGTCTTTCTGGACTCTCGTGACGTAAGCAACGTGGCTCAACAACAGGGGGCGCGCTTGGCAGCGACAGGCAACAAGAGGAGCGCTTTTCTGTACGTTTCGCAACACTGTACGAAAAGGTCTGACAGGTGGAGAGCGATTCGCGGCATACGGGCAGCGACAGCTGCTGCCTTACACTACGCACTGTTTCCCTGCAGAGAGTGTACTGTAGTCGTACACAGCTTAAGAAGTCCGGAGAGGCACCGCCCAGACGACCGATCGCATCCGCGACTATAGGAATGGTCCCGTTCATTTACACGGTAATGTTCTCCGAGGGCGGGATTACTGGCCGTCCGGCTCATGACGTCAGTCTCGACCGTTTCCCTCTCTTAACATCCAATAATATTCGAATGCTTCAATAATTCGCGCAGGCTTGTGTGCAACCGCCTTTGAAGAGGAAATGCCACGGATTTCTAAAGTTGTATCCGACTATAGGAGAGTTGTATCGCGCTTGTATCTGCGAGAATCAGTCAGGTTATTTGTGTCTGAACCTTTTGAAAGAGGATGCCGCACCTTATTGTGTGTGTTTGCGCGCTTATCTATCTATCTATCTATCTATCTATCTATCTATCTATCTATCTATCTATCTATCTATCTATCTATCTATCTATCTATCTATCTATCTATCTGTGTCTGTCTGTCTGTCTGTCTGTCTGTCTGTCTGTCTGTCTGTGTTGTGGCAGACAAAATTGGGATGAGGAGCCATGTATGCAGTCCTCCCCAGTGGTATAGTGGTCACGGTGCTCGGCTGCTGTCCTGAAGGTCGCGGGCTCGATCCCAGCCGCGGCGGTAGCATTTCGATGGAAGCGAAATGCTATAGAGGCCCGTGCACTGTGCGATGTCGGTGCACGTCAAAGAACACCAGATGGCCGAAATTTCGTGATCCAGCCACTACGGCGTGCCTCCCAATTACATATTAGTTTTCGCACTCTAAACCTGCTACACTGTTGAGTCAGACGTGCAAGGTCCATGGCTTTGGATATTTCGAGCTTGAATATAATTAAATAATAACCTGGTCATCCCAAAACATCGTGTTTTTTCTTTTAACAGAGAAGCTGCAAAAGCTTGAGATAAAACGCCAGTCCGACCGAAAAAAAAAAGCAAAAAAGCTCCATACCGTTGCCTAGCAACAACCAAGCCACTACTGCGCACCACCTGGGTTTAACCTGACCTATCTGCGCACTCGCCGAGGAGCATCCGCAACCAAGCCACGCCCACCGACTGAAACCGTCCACGCAGCCGCCGCGCCGAGCTCCACCGTAGCTGGTGTGACGTAGCATAGCCACGCATGGTGGCCGCGACGTAGCATAATTGCGTATGGCCTATACATAGCGGTGTCGTAGTTAGCATAGCCGTGCCGTATATTTAGTAAAGCCGCGTCACAGAAAGCTTCACGCCAGTACTGTCGCTTAGCAAACGCGTATACGTCATAGTTCCTAGAAGTGAAGGTGCGCTCGGCCGTGTTTAAGCAGTCTGCAGCAATGGCTCAACCGAAATAGGTGCGCTCGACCGAAGAAGCCGCTTACCGCGAGTTTCGGCGTGCTGCGGTCCGAGAGCGTAATCGTCAACGGCAATTGGATCCCGCCTACGTGGCCCATGAAACGGTTACGAAGTGGCAATAACGAGTGGATTCGGACTATGCTCGGCGAGAGCGCGACGCGGACGCGGCAAGAAAGCGGTCTATGCGAAGTTTGCCGGGCGTGGCGCAAGCCGAGCACGAGCGCCGAAAGTATCAGCCAAGCGAAGACCCAGCATCAGCCAAGAAGGCCACGTTAAGCCCCTCAGATCGACCAGCTTCGCGGTTTCTTAAGCTTTACACGGCGAGTGTGAACTTCTTCTCTGTTATAAGGTTGCACAACTTCCGGGAAGTGTAAAGTACCCACCGCACGAAGGCTGAGGGCTGAGATCTTCGGTTTGCGAATAGAAATAACGAGGATTATACATATATAGGTATGCAACGAGAGCACAGAAGAACGAACACGCAGCAGCGTCAAGATTACAGCGTTCGAGGCGCGCTTGCGCTGAAAGGAGCGCGCGGATATCGCGAAAGGTTAAACCTCTCGCGCTTCAGCCACGGCTCAAATCGCGCGAGCAGGCAATGGATCTGCGAAAAAGGAGACCGCTTTTCCGGGATACCCGAAAATTCCTTGCACGTCGTGCGCATCACGTTTCGTTTATTTTGCTTACTTTTTAATTTTCACCTTGAAGGTTAAAAGGACCTTAAACCACCTCCGATACTATTTTTAACATTTCAAGTAAGCGCACGTGGAGTTCAGAGTGCCATCACGATGAACAATGCCGAACGCGCGCCACACACACACACACACAAACACACACACACTCGCGCACGCACGCACGAACACACACACACACACACGCACACAAAATGGAATCGCATGCTCCTCTCCGTACAGTTCGGTATACCCAGCGTTTGCAGTGACGTCACTAAGATCATCTGTTCATGTAAGCAGAAGGAAGGACCTGTTTCTCTGCCTGCAGATACGCGCTTTTAAATGCGAATGATTTCATAGTCGGGCTATGTCAGGCATCCGGCGTTGGCGTTGTGCGGCGTTGGCGTTGTCCGCGGAGGCGGAGGATAGGTTGAGGAGGTGTGCGCGCCGGCAGGTGTTAGATGTGAAGCATCCTATGGCGAAGCTTAATCCGGTGGTGGTGGTGTACGGCGTGACCACCCTTACTGCGCATGCGCAAACCCTTTCAAAAAAAATAAAAAACCTCCTCTCTCTCCCCTAGGCATCCCTCCCCGCGGCAACCACACCCTCACTGCGCATGCGCCTCCCCTCCTCTCTCCCCTGCTACGCTCCCCCCTCTCTCCTCTAGGCATCCCTGCCCGCGCCATCCACACTCCCACTGCGCATGCGCGCCCCCCTCTCTCCTACGCTCCCCCCTCTCCCTCTCTCGCCTCGCGACGCCGACACAGGCAGCGTCTGCTAGCGAGCTTCTTGGTTGAAAAAACCGACTGCTCGCGCTGCACAACCGTTCACTGGCCACCCCGTATATATGGCAATGAATCTTGACCTCCAAGGTGGTGCCGGTGGGAGATTTCTCCTGTGCGTTGTTGAACAATAAAAATTCACAGCGTGCGCGTTAACTAAAAGCGGTCTGCGGCGGAGCTCGGTGGAGCTATAGATGAAAAAAAAAATTAAAAAAAATAAATAAATAAATTTAAAAAAACAAGAAAAAGCAAAAAAAAAGGCGCTGCGCCGTGCTCCCGACCGGGCTGCAGAAATTAGGCGCCTTTTCCTTCTTCGAACCACAACCTACCATATATAAATGGAGTGAAGCGCGCGCGAAATGCATTCGCATTTCCTCACGATTCCCTTCGGGGAGGTGGGGGCTTTTTTCTCTTCACCGTGCGAGGAAGGACACCTGACCAGGACGAGAGACGAGCCAACGAACGGAGTGGATAGCGAAGGACAGAGTGAAACGAGCGAGGGACGCATTTTGATTATCAAACGCGTGTAACTCCGCTATTACGGCACGAAAAAAAATCGATTTCGAAGAATCATCGCGGCTAGGTGTTCGTTGTAGACTTGTGCAGAACTGCAACACCACGACTAAATTTCCATCTCTCAGTGGTTTAGCGTCCCTTTAAGCGGCCCCAAGGCACTGCATTAGGACGGAAGGTTGTTTTTAGCGGCCCTTAGAGATTTCAATCATGTGTCGTTATCTGAGGCTCGAAATTTTAAAACTGCGACTCTAATTTAATCATAATTTACCCCAACATTCCTTTTTCGACATCGTACTTGGAGAGGGGCCCCAGCGCAGTGATGTTCCGTGCAGGGAATTTTCCCTTTTTCAGGGAATTTTCGACAGTCATTTTGGACGAAAGGGAAAAAGGGAATCTTCGCGATATTGCAGGGGATTTTGAGGGGCGACGAAATTTTTTTTTTAGAACGATCAAAAGACTGTGGACATGAGGCTTTCGTATGTCGCAATCGTTTCTGGCGCATGTAGCGCGCCAGAAACGGTAGTTTGCAGAACCGTTCCTAATCAAGTCAATAAAATGTTAAATACCACCACAAAAGCTTGTTTTATTGCGATAGCAATTGTATGGACACTCTCGGCTGATTTTTGCCGTCATGTCCCGTATATGTATATGTATATATATATAAGTAAAAGCCACGAAGAAAAATACCCGCGGGTAACAGTGGGAGCGGGGGCGATAACGTCGCTCCGAGGCGTATGCGATAAGATCCCCCCCGCCTGTTCGACCAGCCGGGGAATGCTCAAGGAGAGGAAACGCCCCGCGCGTCCTTAACAAGCGCGGAAAGACGCGGGGGGGGGGGGGGTGTCCCTCATGCAGCCACTGCGACCTTTGGTTTTACGAGCGCGGTCGTCGCTGGCGGACGCGTTATCTCGCAATATCAGCAGCTGACAGCGGGCGACGAACAGTGTCCCTGGAGCGGCCGTATGCTCTTAAACAAGCATTTCGTAGAGTTTCTTGAGATCGGAATCCAAAAGAGTTAGCTGCCAGCCTTCACTTCAATTAACATTAGAATTTGTTGCTTTCGCATTCACTGCTTCACCCTCGTGGTGAAACTGTGACTTTTTTATTTCACAATATTTAGTCACCATTATTGAAAAGTTGACGTGCATTTTGTACAAAATGTGGTGCATATAGATACAGAGCGTCTGCTAGGCACATTAATGTACGCCACGTCACTCAGTAACAAAAAAAAACAACAATAAACTTTCCTTCTTATGGAGTGGCCGTGTGCATGAGCATGTATAGCATTCCTTCCGCATCGCATACCGCTTAAAGCGAGCTCCAAGGTAGCTCCTTCGTAGTATTAAAAGCCGATCTCAGAGGCGATGCTTTGAGTTGGGCAGGAAAGAAGAGAAAGCGATGGGAAGAGCCTGAAACACGTCGAACACTATATATATATAACTTTTTTTCTGCAGGGAAATATGCGGGGATTTTTGGCAATGTATGCGGGGAAAAATGCCGGAAATAGGGAATTTTCGGGCCTCGGAAAGGGAATTCTTCTGTCCAGGACGGAACATCACTGCCCCAGCGTAACACGATGCGGGCGACTTACAAGAATTTAAACGGATCAATAGCCAATAACGTGTAAGGAAGTCACGCGATGACCTTCGGTGGGCCCAAATCTGGATTTAGATACTACAGTGGATTCGCCGTGCCCGGAATACTTCAGATATGTTAAAAACACACCTAACACTTCATAATTTCACATAATTTCTAGTGTTCTGATTATTAAACCACTATATGCCACGGGTGATTGTTCGTTACTTTTAACCGTTTTGTGAATTTAGAAAGTGTGTTATTTTTGAAACTGTGGTATTAGTATAGAAAGAAAGAAAGAAAGAAAGAAAGAAAGAAAGAAAGAAAGAAAGAAAGAAAGAAAGAAAGAAAGAAAGAAAGAAAGAAAGAAAGAAAGAAAGAAAGAAAGAAAGAAAGAAAGAAAGAAAGAAAGAAAGAAAGAAAGAAAAAGAAAGAGAATATTATGTCTGGCATATACACGATACGCTTCGCTTGCCCCTCGTTTTGTCGATAGGGTTAAGGGCTTGAGATTTTTTTCTATCCCTTATCAGAAAAAAGAAAACAGAGAAGTAGAACATCTGTGAAGGCTACGCACTGGCGGCATATATGACGAACAAACAATAAGCTAAAAACACACACACACACACACACACACACACACACACACACACACACACACATAGCGACAAAGCGAAAAGAGTTGTTCGGCTTCGCAGCATCTGGCCCTGACGCAATGTCTACTTTCTCCGTCTAGAAAAGAGAGAGAGAGAAAGGGAGGGACGCAAAATAGAGGAAGAAGACGAAGAAGAAAGAAGTATGCAACAACGAAAACAGAAACTAAAAGCAGAGGGAAAATCTGGAAAATTCGAGAAAATTGAAGGTAACACGCAACGTGGGCACCGTCCTGGAGAATTACTCACGCTGCACGCACCACCATTGTTTGGCCGTTGTTACACCACGGCTATGCATTATGCTCGCTACAAATCGATAATACCGAAACAGGTTTTCGCTTTCAAGTACGCCGCCTCGAAGGCACGAGTTTGAGCAAAACGTAAACATTGTCTTCTTGTAGGTATGGCATCTCTCCCCGTGAGTGCTTGTTTGCGTATATATATTGAGAAGTCAGGCTTATCAAAGGAAACACAATGTGCTTGAAAGGAGGCTGGGAGAAAAAAAGATGCCGCACTGGTATTTGAGAAATAGCACGAAAAAAATATTTAGGCTGCTTACAGTACTGTTAAGATGGAAGCCAG
>JALIZH010021031.1:0-37767 GCA_030522465.1 Rhipicephalus appendiculatus
GTCGACGACGAACCAGACGAGACGACGACACGACTTGGACTTGTAGTCGACATCGACGACGTGAACCGTAAGAACGTTCGATTACGGAAAGGCCATAGTGGCCAGACTAGTAGGAACAGTCCGCGAAGCCTAGCTAAGGCGTATTGAGTGTTTAGTTTCGATTGCGTACAGGGTAGCAATCATCTATGTAAATATGCCTTTTTTTTCTTGGGTGTGAATTTCGAGTGTGATGTACGTCTTTTTTAATCGTTTTAGATAAACCTTGTTTGTCGTGACGTCACGGTCTCCCGTCTATCTCTCCCAATTCCATTCACTTTGCAAGCGCTCCCGAGATAATCGTGACAATTTATTACATGTGACAAACTTAATAGAGTCTGTTGAATCCTTCACTGTTATGTGCTGTACTCACAGTGCATGTACCATTGTCAGGTCTGTTACAGAGCTTTTTACCGGTCCTCGTATTATTATTATTATTACTGCTGAATAGGTAATATTTACATGTCAGGTTTGTTGGTGGTCTCTGAAACAAGGGCAATCACAAAGCATTATTGTTCCAGAATGCAATGATATGCACGACGCGCACAGAAGCATGGTATGCAGGAGCTCATCAAAAAGAAACGCACACGCCAGGTGCATACTAGCTATATGCATTCGTCAATCACATGGCTCACATTCGCATATAAACGTGGAAAGTTGAGAGAGGATCATGCGAAAATTTCGACCAGGGTCCCACCTTCATGAGCGTATACCGTAAGAGAGTATATATATATATATATATATATATGAGAACTAACAGACAAAGATGCCAAGGAAAGTATAGGGGAAGCTATTCGAAGTAATTGTAACGTAAATGTGAAGAAAGGAAAGTGGACGAAAAGATAACTTGCCACCGGCAGGAATCCGAACCTGCGACCTTCGAATAACGCGTCCGATGCTCTACCACTGAGCTACGGTGGCGGTCATCCCTCCGTCCACTTTATAGGGTATATATGTGTACTTAAACGTGAGAGCGTCAGTCAGCGCCGCCTGTTGCCATTACGGCGAGTGTGGAACACTCTTTTTTTGCCTGTAGGCGTCACGTAGTACGTGATCTTATTACGAGCGGGCAGCTGACTAACAATCCCTCGCATACCACCTGAAGGCATCAAGTCTGCCAGAACGAGACCCTCGTTATGAATGAAGGAAAGAATTGTAAACTTAAGGGCTCGTTTGCTTTGTTAAACAGAGTATTAATGAGAACTAACAGACAAAGATGCCAAGGAAAGTATAGGGGAAGTTATTAGAAGTAATTGTAACGTAAATGTGAAGAAAGGAAAGTGGACGAAAAGATAACTTGCCACCGGCAGGATCCGAACCTGCGACCTTCGAATAACGCGTCCGATGCTCTACCACTGAGCTACGGTGGCGGTCATCCCTCCGTCCACTTTATAGGGTATATATGTGTACTTAAACGTGAGAGCGTCAGTCAGCGCCGCCTGTTGCCATTACGGCGAGTGTGGAACACTGTTTTTTTGCCTGCAGGCGTCACGTAGTACGTGATCTTATTACGAGTGGGCAGCTGACTAACTCGCATAATAGCTGTGAATCATTCAGGAGCAATCAAATTCGACCAATTGACTGGCGAAACCGAAGCCGAAGTCCTATGAGCGCCACTAACAGACGAGCAGAGTAATGTCATGCTTCACGACAATAATCGCAGCGGCGTTAGTTCTTCTGCATAAGTTTGGGTACATGCGCCATTAGTGCTATAATCGCAACCGCCACCTGCACACGATGATGCGAAGTAGACCGACGGTTGTTATATCAACGGTCATGCATTCTTGTCGTTTAGGAAGAATACGAAAGCTGCGCTCTTCCAAGCATCGGTCTCGGTTTCGGATGCGGAATTAGCCAGATTTCATCCATTTGCTAAACTTACCACCAGCCGATTGTTTTTGTAAATCTGCAAGTGGGCACAGGCCCTTTGTGAGAAGCGCTCCAATCCCCGCTTTTATCCCAGCCAACTCTCTCCACTAAGTAAAGATTTTATTAACTTAACTTATTTAATTATTGTCGTAACTGATGTGTCTAGTTGCAAGAGCTGTTGCTTGAAGTGTCGAGATAAATTTTGTGTAATAAAGCCGGGACGGGATACGAGCCCGCCTGTTATAATCTGAGAGTGAATGCCTGTGCTCTATTTAACCCATTAGGGACCGGTTTGTTTTTTTATGAGTCTTGTGAAAGCAGATGTGGTTTTTGATCGTATCTACATCTGTATATAGATCACACGGAAAATTTCATCGTGAACGAGCGCTTCGTTTACAAAATATGGCCCGCGACCACATGGTCACTCTAGGGCCTTGGGCTACAGCAAAAACCACAAAGTGATGAATTTTATTTCAGGCCATGACGCATCGCGAAAAAAAAAATGAGGGATTTCTTGGGCACTTATTATAATATGAGGCCAAGCACGCAGTGCACATACCGATGTCGCATTTATTGCAATGTGTGGCCACCGTGCTGCTGTAGTTGTTTCTAGCGCACCTGCACATTTTGCCGTTAGGCACAGTTTCAACGAAGTGGAGTGTTTGGTCATTCAAAATGTGCACAAGGCGCACAGTCAACAAGTGTCGGTGCTCTTAGATCCAGTTCCTGTTGGCTTGTTATCCCATCTTGTCAGGTAGCTTTGAGGGATTTGGGTCCGGAATTCAAGTTGAGTGACGTTAGATCATGTGCTGCGCATAAGGACGGCACGTTGCTAATGGCTACGTCGGAAAGTGAATACCGCTCACCGCCATTTCCTGCGACGGATTGAAATCCGGTAGGCATCTACGTTTGCATTCAGCTGGTCAATGCCTCCGGTGAGGCACTTATATTGGGTAACGGCATTAGGGCGAGGCACTTGGATCTTCTCATGTGCGCTTGAAGATGACTTCGCGTCTGAGCTTTTAGCTCCTAACCTAAGCAGATATCTGGTGATCCATCGCCTTGTTCTTCATACTCTGCTTCATCATCACAGTCGCATCCACCGATGCAACGGCCTTCAGTAAGCACCGTATTAGCACCTGCTCTAAGCTGCCTACTAATTAGGTTGTCTACGATTAAGGTGCGCAGAACGCCAGGTGGTCGAAATTTCCTGAGCCCTCCACTACGGCGTCCCTCATAATTATGTAATGGTTTTGGAACGTTATATCCCAAGAGTTATTATATAATATACTTAGGTTGTCTATGAGACTACCAGAATTCTTATTTGCGAAATCTTTGTCTGACTAGGTGGTAGCCTCCGATAGCTCAGTGTAGAAAGCTGACCCATCTTCATTGTCCTCTTCGAGTATTCTGGCTATATCATTTGTAGTAAACCTGGGCATACAATAAATTGGCACGCGAGTGTAGTGGAATCACCCTACAAGGAGCGTAAAACGAAGGAGCGAACTCAACTAAACTAGGGAGCCTAAAGGCCTAGCGTGACCATATGGTAACACGTAAAATAACACGCCTGTACGCGAGCAAAATTTTGGTTAATCTACTTCAAATTTGCACCGATCATATAGTGCATGTACTCTACAGGGATTGTGCATGACGCTATTGCAAGAAATAATACTACAAAGAAATCTGTTTATCCGAAGGACGTTGCATCCCGACGCGCCGAAATGTATAGCCAGCATTTCGCGCCTGTTTTAGCAGCTCCCCAATAAACAAAGAAAACTTCTGCGACATGGTGTCTGTAAGGAGCACCCTGAGATACCAGAAGGCGTATTGCCTTGATTTTGGCGGGCTTTTTTTTAGACCTGTATAAATTGAAAGGCTTCGTCGGGATATGCGTGATCATATGGTCACGCTGGTACCTAACGGGTTAACTTCTTGTCAGGAAGGGCAAAGTCTCGCTGCCGAGATCAAGTGCTGCGTAATTTCTTTATGCGTGGTTGGTTGATTCCCCGCTCTCCACAACTGCGGGGGCGGCGGGAGACTTCTCCATGGTCACGAAAAGCAAGACCTCGCACCTTGGAGGGGGGAAGCTTGTTTAGGTTGGTGGCACCTCCCATGATTTATATCCTTTGCCATCGACGATGGTTTTGCCATCGACGATGCGACAGGCTTCCCTAAACTCGGCGTCAGCGCTTAAGTTGCGGATAGCTGCCCTGCAGTCGCTGAGATACTGGCATGTTTGTCGACCAGGAGGGCCAGGGCAATGACCACTTTCTCGGCCACACATGACGAAGAGAGAGATGTTTATTGTGGCAGAAAAGCTGAGAGGTCGGCCTGAATCCATTTTCTGGCCTGCTACTCAGCGTTAGGAAAGGGGAAGGGGCGGTAAAGAAAGGAGAGAGAAGGTGATGATGATGAAAAGGAGGGTGGTGATGAAGCAAAACGTTCACAAACAATTCACAGTCTATTGTCGAGATCAGTCTCTCGCAAAAACTTGATTAACGCTTTCAGAACATCGCTCTGATGGCAAGGTGGTGGTCCCAGCAGAACTTTTTCAGAAACTTGTTGCTCCGTAGATTTCAACAAGGTGGTGGCCATCGAATTTCTTTGCGCGATATATCGTGGGCAGACGCACAAGATATGTTCCGTAGTCTCAGGAGTGCCACAGGTCTCGCAATTCGGACTGTCTGCACGGTGTAGGTAACGACGCGTGAACGCCACACCTATTCGTAATCGGTGCAGTAAGCTTGTACAGCACTTTTTCGTGGTTGGCGGTATTCTAAAATGTATATCTGGGTCGAGATCATGAAGACGGCGGTGACGGTGACTTGGCAATGACCAATATGCTGCAGTAGTTTCTCGGAGGAGTGTATATACAACGGTGTTAGTATCCGGCCGTGAAAATGGTATGGACAAGAATGTGGCGTTATCGTGAGCCATCTTTGCCTCCGCATCGGCTTGCTCGTTTCCATGTATGCCGCAGTGCCCTGGAACCCACTGATACCTTATTTGATGGCCAGTTTTCAGGGCTGCATCGTGTAATTCGGCCACTTCAGCAGGATGATAATATGGCCCCCGTTTAAGCGCCGAATCTATGGCCTGAAGTGCTGGTTTAGAATCACAAAATATAGTCCAATTGCGAGGAGGCTGCGTCGATATATAACGAATGACCTCGCGGATGGCCACAATCTCTGCCACCGTCGATGTTGTTCGGTGGTCTAGACGGAAATGTTCGCTGGTCTTCAAACTTGGTATGACGAACGCCGCTGTTGAAGCAGTGGGTAACACAGACCCGTCAGTAAAGACATGTATACAAGAGGCATATTCTGTAGATATGTACGATAACGTTAATTGTTTCAGCCCACATGAGGGTATACGCGATTTTTTACCCACTCCGGGAATGGATAGGCGCACCTCAGGTCTTGATAAAGTCCATGTTGGTACCTCTGCAACTTTCGCTGGAGCAAAGCCTATGAGAATGATGCTCTGATGGCGTGAGATTGATTCTGCGAAAGTGCTGTCCGGTCGGTGGGTGTGGATCGTCGATAACGGATGACGATCATGACGGGTTAACAGTCGGAGATATACCCTTAAAGGTTCGCATGAAAGATAACTATCTATGGGAGTTACGCGTTCTTCCGCAATAACTCCCATCGTTGATCTACAGCGCGGCAGGCCAAGACATGTTCTCAATGTCTGAGCTTGCAAGCTTTGCAATGTACGCAGGCAGGACGGGCGAAGACTGGTCATAATCGGTAAGCTGTATCGCAGGTAGCCTACGAAAAGTGCCTCATACAGTTGGAGCAATGACCTTTCTGATGGGCCCCATTTCGTGGTGCCTGCTATATATTTAAGCATCTGTATAAAGCTGGTTAGTTTGGACCTAAGCATCGACACATGCTTTGACCAGGACAAGTTTCGGTCAATCATCACTCCTGGGAATCGGTGATGCGTTACATATGGTACGAAAGCGCCATCAATTGTAACCTGGTAACGGTGCATGGCTTTGCGCGTAAATGCAAGGGCCGCACACTTCGCAGTCGCCAATTGTAGACCTCGCGAACGCAAATATTTAGAGGTGACCGATGCTGCACGTTGTAGTCTTGCACGAAGCTGTGGCCGTGAAACACCAGAAGCCCATATGCAGATATCGTCTGCATACAGGCTCATCTTGGCGGTCTCTGGTACTACATCGGCGAGTCCAATGAGAGTTACGTTGAAGAGTGTCGGGCTGAGAATGCCGCCCTCAGGTACCCCGCGAAGGACTTCATGACGACTCGTCTCTCCATCCGTCGTCGTCATAAATATGGTCCGGCCTGTAAGGTAATTCATTATCCACAGAAGCATCCTCCCTCCAATTCCTAGCTCCTCAAGTGCGTCGAGGATGGCGTCATGTAACACGTTATATATGCGCCTTTGACATCCAAAAAAATTGCTCCTGTCAAGCGTCGACGCTTCTTTTCCTGTTCGACAGTTGACACCAGATCGATCACGCTGTCAATAGAAGACCTTCCTTTGCGAAAACCTGTCATCATGTCTGGGTAGAGGTTGTTTTTCTCCAGAAACCATTCCAGCCTCGTCAAGACCATTTTCTCCATGACCTTGCCTACGCAACTTGCCAGGGCAATTGATCTGTAGGATGATAAGGCATTAGGTGTTTTTCCAGGCTTCAGAAGCGCGATGACACGACTGGTTTTCCATTTTTCCGGCACACTCCCTGTGCTCCACGACGCATTGAACATGGATAGAAAAATAGTACGTGCTTCTTCCCCCAGAGAACGGAGCGCAGCGTACGTGATGCCGTCTGGTCCCGGTGCCGATGAGCGTCGAGTCGAGGCAAGAGCGGCATCTAGGCTCTTGCATCGTGAACATGACATCAAGACGGTCATCAAGGGATGACGGGGCTTGTCGGTCACTTGTTGAGGGAATACCACCAGCTCCAGCTACAATAATTTTGCAGTACTCTTCCGAAACGTCTACTTCGCTCCTGCATTGCATAACCGCCAGAGCTCGGAATGGGTACTTTTCTTGAGGGGGAAAGTCGTAGGGTGCGCATTATTTGCTATATTTTGCATAGTGGCTTTCGAGGATCCAAGGAAGTACAAAACCCTCTCCAACGTTTAGTGTCCAATTTGTCAAGATGTCGACGTACATGCCGTTGAGCTTGGCGACATGTCCTAAGGTCTGAAACAGATTTTGTTCTTCTGTACTTCCTCTCTGCGCGGCGACGTACAGCAAGCAGTTTTTCATATTCGGTGTCGATGGAGGTTCTAGGTACTAATACGCTTACGTATTTCGTCGTGTCTTGAAGAGTTGAGGTTATGATACGTTCGAGGTCCCGCGGCGTAGATTGATTCGAATAAGCATTTTCAACCGATGTCTGAAAATCTTGCCAGTTTGTCGATCGAATACGAGGAGGAGAGGCTTTAAGGAACCATTTCAGTTGAACGTAGGTCGGTATGTGGTCGCTGCCGTGTGTCTCCAGGTCCGTGCACCAGGTTGCTGAAGGCAGAATGCCTCTGGATACAAATGCAAGGTCCAGGGAGCTACTGTATGTTAGGCCTCGTAGAAATGTAGGTGAACCGTCATTAATCGTTGCTAGGCCTTCGTCATGTATGAATTTAACGAGCTGCTCACCCCGCCTATTCGTCGTAACGCCTCCCCATAACGGGTTATGTGCATTGAAGTCTCCGATAAGTATATGTGGTCTTGGGCAGCCTTGAATGACAGAACTCAGGTACCCGCAGTCAAGTCTTTCTTTCGGTGGTATATAGCCTCCAATTATAGAAAACATGCGTTGCTTATGTTTCACGCTCACGCATATGTATTCATTGGAAGCATGTTCAGCAACAACATGTCGCGCGTATACCATGTCGCGACGTATGAATAACAGAACCTTGCTTCTGGATATATCTTGGCGTGACCAAAGTTGCAAATACCCTGATAGTCGGAAGGAAGATGTCATGTTCGGTTCGCAGATAAGCACAAAAGGAAATCGATATTTTAATAGACGCTGTCGAAGTTCTGAAAGGCGACCACGTAAGCCACACGCGTTCCACTGCATAATAACAGATCGACGGCATGCACTCTTCAAATGAACAAGATCTTGTTGACAGAGCCATGATGAATTACTACTCCAGAGTCGCTAAAAGCGGCTCTATGGTATCCATTATTTGTAAAGCAGCTTTCGCTGATGGCATTGCGTAAACTAGAAAGCACGTCTCGCATCACATTCATTAGTTGTCGAAGCATGCTCTGAACCTTGACCCCATCGAGCTTGTTAGCCGGAACGTACCGCGGGACCTTCATCCGAGTAATTCTGGCGAGAAGTTATCGATGGCAGGGATGGCCAGGCAATCTCCGCAGTATCTTGCAGGGGAATCGTCCCAGGGACTATTCGAGCCGGTCTAGGGGTACCGGTTGTAGTCGTTCGCTCATTCCGGACGTTTTTCGACTCTCTCGGTGGCTGAGACGGAGCGATACTGGGCTTCGGTAGAGCCTCCGGTTCTTGGGGTCTTGTTGTGCTGCTGGCACGCTTGTGCTTCTGCCGTGAGCGGCGTCGCCGTCGACGCACAGATTGAGCTGCCTCCCCTTCGGGAAGAGTGATCCCTCGCCATCTTCCTTAGAATTCGTGTTTCGTCTTGAAGTTTTGGACACAACTTCGATGTCGCATCATGTGAACCAGCACAATTTCGACATTTAGGCGCTTCCACTTGACATTCCTGCAGTTCGTGACTTTCACCGCACCGTTGGCAAGTCATAGTGTTCCTACAGACTGCACTCACATGTCCTATCTGTTGACATCTGTGGCACTGAAGAGGCCTCGGCACGTATGGCCGCACCGGATGTCTCACGTATCCCACTTTCACATGCGCTGGTAAAGATGATGAGTCGAAGACCAGCTTGACACAACGTGACTGTCCGAAGCGGTGCACGTTCAATATCCGCACTGTTGAGGTCACAAGTTTGCTGAGATTCTCTTCCCTGATTTGAGGGTCTACGTCGGAGATTACACCGATTGAAGAATCCTTGCCGTACACTTTGAAGGAACGGACCGGAAAATTACCAAGTGCCTGAATGCTCTTCAATGTCTCTAGTACTGTTGCATTCTTTCGCATCGACCGTAAGTATGTTCTTACGGGGGTTGATTCGGACTTCATTAATCTGACCCGGTGCTATGCGGTCAAAGAATTCTGTTAAGAACTGGCTATTGAGAGTATTCAGATTGTCACTTGCTGATGTGGTCACATACCCAATCATAAAGGACGCAGTGTCCTTAGGCGTCGGTAGCTCGCACCGTGGTGATGTCCGGCGTAGTTTCCTTTTCAGGCGACGACTTCTGACCGTCGCGAATCCCTCTTCGGATTCCATAGCCTCCTCCGTTGAACTGTCCGAAGACTCGGGCAGCCTCGCGTTTCTACTCGTCGTTTGTTCCATCTGGATTGATGTGGGCGGCGGATCTCCGACTTCACGCAGGCCTGGGGAAATGCCTTCCCCTTTCAACAAAAGACGCCTTCGTAAACGTTGCAGGTGACGCAAAAACAACACTAAAAGACACAGCGAGATGAAGCACACAGGCGGTCGCCGGACCTTAATAGTCGAACCCCTGTGGTTGACTGAAACTACTGCAAAACTGTTCCTGTCGCCACGTTGGGCCGCGTCGATGAAGCAGCTGCCGCCACGGAGATCTGTCACCCGGCGTAGGAGGGCCACCGCCCTGGGCTTTGTTTTTTTTTACACGTTGTGCAGTGGATGCATATTGCGTGGGACAGGGGATATGATTATTAAACTGTGACTATATGATAACAAGAACGTCGAGGTCGCTAGTTCGTCGCCTCGTTTTGTGGATAGGTTGTGGCGTCGCATCACGGCTGCGTCGGTTTGTTCCGCTGCTTCCGCGTTGCGTCGTCAGGTCTTCTTCGGGCTGCGAAGTTTCCACGTCAGGTCCCCATTCGGCTTGCGGCGGGTTATTTAGATTTCGTTGTGGCGTGGTCGTCGGTGGCGGAGGATCTTCGGTGTTTCGTCGTACAAACCGCACCTCCATCGGTTGCGGCCCTTAGTTTTCCGGATACGGGCTAGGTGACCGTCACCGGGATGGGCCAGTGTACGGCGGGCGGTGCGGCGAGGTGTAGCGGCCGGGCGACGGTGAACGGTTTGGTCGTCATTGTTGCCAGTGTGGTCCGGTGATGTAGTCGTCGATGTCGCGACGTCGTTCACCTGGCTGCAGACGCGGCGCGTTGACGGCGAAACCACGTAGGTAAAAACTTTATTTGATCCATGAAAGAATCATGTGAGGGGGGGGGGAGTGGAAGCAGGAAGACGATGGGCCCTCGCGTCGCTCTAGATGGCCGGACACTTCTGTGCTTCGGCGACCCCTCTGGCCCAGCCCACTGTCCGGAGCTGTAACTCCGGTAGCGAGCTGCGCAGAGCAGCCTCCCATCGCTCCTGGTGTTCTGACGCTTGCCACGGGGGCTTGGGTTTGTTGGGGCAATCCACAAAGACGTGATTGAAGCCGGCTCTGGTGCTAGGACACAGGTTGCAGTGAGGAGAGGTTTTGCCATGCGTAATAAGGGAGAGAAGGAAAGGAGTCGTGACTGTGGCCGTTTGAAGTCTGCGCCACAAAACCTGGTCACTTCTGGAAAGATATTTATGCGGTGGGGGGGATACGTTAGGCGGGAATTTCGGTAAAGCAGTTTTATATCGTGGTAGCTGATGAGTCGATCCCTGGCACCGCGAAGCGAAGGCAGGTCGCTTTGAGCCCGGTTTGCGAGTACTCGGGCTTGGGTGTGAGCGGCTGTGTTGCCTGGGTGTCCACTGTGCGCAGGGACCCAGAGGAGAGTGATGAGACGACCAGGCGGAGGAGATAAGTCAAGGATTCTAGCAGCCGGAGAGTGGATTTTGAGAGTGGCGTAATTACGAATTGCAGTTTATGAATCAGAGAAAATATACTCAGCGGAGGAGCGAACAATTGCTAAGGCAATTGCCGCCTCTTCTGCTTCCAGGGATTCTGTCGAATTTGGAATGGACGCACTAGCGATAAGGTTTTGAAATCCGTCTCTACGGCTATTGTGAAAGCCGGACGATCTGCCTATTCAGCTGCGTCTACGTATACTGCCGGAGAATTAGGAGGGAAGCGCTTGTGAAGAGCCCTAGCTCTAGCTTCCCGTCTCACTCGATTATGTTCTGGGTGAGTGTTTTGGGGGGAGTGGCGGGATGCATAGGTTGTTGCTAACAGCGATTGGAAGTGTGTGCGTGGCCGTAGTATGACCAGGAACTTTGATTCCAAGTCGGCGCAGGAGTACCTGACCAGTTTCTGTAAGCGATAGCCTTTGATATTGACTGAAGAGATGCGCTTCTACGAGCTCTCGCAGAGTGTTGTGCACTCCTAGTTGAAGCAATTTATCCGTGGCTGTTGATTTAGGGAGTTGGAGAGCAGTTTTATAGGCAGTGCGGATGAGTCCGTTGAGTTGCTAGGTCTCCGTGGGTGAGAGATAGAGGTAGGGGATGGAATAGGTGATTCTGCATAGGCAAAAGGCCTGAATGAGGCGACGTGTGTCTGCTTCCCTCATGCCGCGATGCCGATTGGAAATGCGTTTAATTAAGGAAGCTGCATTATGAACCGAAGAGCGAATTAACTTAATAGTCTCAGCGTTGGAGCCATTGTCGAAAATATTAAGACCTACAATTTTGATTTCATTAACCCTGCGAATGGGGTGTCATCTAGTATGACTTGAATGTTAAAGGTATCCCGCTTTTTAAGGCCAATAATTAGGAGTTTCGAATTAGACGCCGAGCAGGTGAGCCCAATACTATTGGCGTGCTTAACAATGACAGCGGCCAACTGTAGCTTGGATTCGATTTCGCCATGGTTGCCGGCATTTACCCAGATCCTGATGTCACCTGCGTACAAGGAGTGATTGACGGAAGGAAGTTTGGCAAGTTTCCGAGCTAGCGGAATGAGAGTAACGTTAAAAAGAAACGGGGACAATACCGCTCCCTGCTGCGGTCCCTTGCTTCCTAGCGTGAAGGGATCGGTTTTCAATGTGCCGACAGGTAGGCGGACGGACCTGTTGCTGGGAAAGGCAGTCACATACTTCTGCGTGCGAGAGCCTACGTTTAGTTCGCTAAGAGCCTGTAGAATGGAGAAGTGACCAACATTATCAAATGCCTTGGTCAGGTCCAATGCGAGGATGGCTCTGGTGATGTGTGGGAAAATTGGATTGAGCCCATCCTCCTTAAGCTGTAACATGACATCCTGAGTTGAGAGTCCCGCTCGGAAGCCATACATGGTGGAGGGAAAGAGTGTTTCTTTCTCCATGTAGCGGTTAAGGCGATTTAGGATTACATGCTCCATCAGTTTTCCTGTAGTCCCATCGCACGGTATTCGCAACGGCGGTACGTGTGTCCGGCTTATCCCCAGTGGTAGCATAGTGGGCGGTGGTCAGGGGGCACGCCAAACGTCGGTCTTCCTCGCAGCGTAGCGCTGGCCGATAGGTGGGTGGCATGGCGTCCGTGGCAGTGGCGGCAGAGTCTGGCGGCGGTACTGCGGTGGTGCAGCGACCTGACGCGGCCTTCGAGGAGCGTTGCGGCGGACTGCAGCGGCGTACCTCATAGCTTCCAGCCTAGGCTGCGGTGCTTCGAGAATTCC
Organism: Rhipicephalus appendiculatus; assembly: GCA_030522465.1. Taxonomy (NCBI): domain Eukaryota; kingdom Metazoa; phylum Arthropoda; class Arachnida; order Ixodida; family Ixodidae; genus Rhipicephalus; species Rhipicephalus appendiculatus. Next base: position 12,554 of record JALIZH010021031.1, read on the forward strand.
AAGCGATTGCCGAACTTCCTCGCGGACAATGTCGACGATCGTATCTACTTGAGGCTACGGTGAAGGTACCAGGTTCCGCAGCTCCTCCCGCACGATCGCTCGGATGGTCTCGCGCAGGTCGTCGGTGCTGAAGGCATGAGCTTCAGCGTAGTTGGTTGATGAGCGGCGGTTGTACTGCCTTGTCCGCATCTCAAGCGCATTTTCTATTGTCGTAGCCTCGGTAAGGAATTCGCTGACAGTCTTGGGCGGGTTGCGGGCAAGTCCCGCACACAGCTCTTGCTTAACTCCTCGCATTAGGAACCGGACCTTCTTGTCTTCAAGCTATTTCGGGGTCTGCGTGGCGGAAGAGTCTGGTTATTTCTTCAGTGAAAAGTGCCACGTTCTCGTTTGGCAGCTGGCCACGTGTTTCGAGAAGAGTCTCGGCCTTCTCCTTGCGGACGACGCTTGTGAACGTGGCAAGGAACCTGGTGCGAAAAGTGTCCCACGTTGTCAGGCTTCGCTTTTGGTTCTCGTACAACGTCCTGGCGGCGTCTTCCAAGGCGAAATAAACATGCCTTAGCTTGTCTTCATTGCTCCAGGCGTTGAAAACGGCCACATGGTCGTAGGCTTCGAGCCAGCTTTCCGGGTCTTCGAAGGACGATCCGCGGAAGGTTGGCGGCTCTGGGTTGTTGTAACACGACTGCCACGGGCGTAGGCGCACTGGCTGTCATTGTTGACGCAGTCGTAGTCATGGCCTTGGTCTTCCTGGTCTTTCAGGCAGAGGCCCTTACTGTAGCGGTAGACCTTGGTTCCTGCAGCTTGCGCGCTGCTCGGGGTTGCTGTAGATGCCTTTGTAATGGACAGTGTGCTTGGCGTTCCCGTAAAAGACGATGAGACGGAGAAGCTCGGACATCATGGCCGTGACATCAGCTTAGTCACCCGACGAATACATCTTTGTTTTGAGCCTTCTGTTCCCCCATCTTTGCGACTTGGACTAGGTTCATGGCTTGACGGGGCGTCCGGAACGTGAAAGAAGAAGCACCTCCACTAGATGTCACATGGTAGTGACGTGGTCCAAGGCAGCAGGCTTTGGTCCAGGTCAGTTTTGCCGTATTGCAGCGCTGTCGAGCATGCACTGTTGTCAATGCCATTTACAAGCTGTCTTTGGTATGTGCGAGCATGAAACCGAGAACAGGTTCCCCGCGAGCTCCAGTCACAAAACTCGTTTGAGTGAAACCACGAATAATGCGGTTTACGAGATTCCCATGAGCTGTGAGAAAGCTTATATAGGTCAAACTGGACAATGTTTCAATGATCGTGCTCGACATCACTCCAAGAGCGTGAAGAATGGATATGGTAGCCATTTAGTTGACCACTGCAAAAGGTACACATATGTTCCCATGCTTGAAAGAACAAGAGTTGTACGAAAAAGACTGTCTAAGAAGGAGAGAGAAATTTCACAGGCCTCTTGGATCCGTAACGAAGGTAGCAATTCCATTAGTTCACCCTCTCTTTTACTATCGGAGAAAGTAATAGACTTCGTGAAAGATGAATGTGTTCAACGAGTATTTGATATGGGCGTGTTTATTTTGAGAATGTATAAAATGCTGGTTGTCCTGTAACAAAAATTCAGCTCGTAGTCGGCGCTTGTCTCGTGGCTTTGCTTGATTTGTCTTCGTAGTTCCATTCGCACTGTTACATTCTTTGTTCCAATTTCCGCTTTCCGTTTCACTCACCCTATTTGGCACGTCGGGCCATCCTTTCTCCCCCCTTCTCTCTCACCCTGGTTAACTGAGCTGCTCTATCCTGCTCTTTTGTTTGGGTTCTAAGATAGGGTACGAGCCTATACATCAGGGGTCGCAAACTCATCTCAGGCAGCAGGCCGCAGTCGCAGAATTTAGTCCCGCAAGGGCCGGGTCAGTGAAGAATGTAAGAGCGCGGGGGGAGGGGGGTTAATTCATACACATTGTCAGCAAGCACTACCAGTGAAAAGAAAACATTTTCCATGTCCTATATACGGGTCACTTCTGTACAAGATTTAGGGTCAAGATTCCATCCAACAGCATGTAGGTATCCATCTACAGATGAGTATAATCTCGACGCCAATTCTGAAATGCTGCTTTTGTTTCATGGTTACGCTTCAACACATGGTGATCACATGGGGTGCCTCACGAAAATAATGCTTTCGACCAATCATACCTGTGTAGCTCACGAACGTACCTATTATGAGAAAAATATATGGGACGAACATAGAGATGTGCGGGCCGCGGGCCGCGTCTTTCAGACTCCTGCTATACATAAATGCGCTAAGGAAAGAAGTTGAAGTCTTGGTGAAAACAAGTCCGGTTGTCGAAACGTCGGTTCAAGCGACACCCCGTTTCACGAACTTTTCACCTCTTCAAGCTTCCATCTTCCAATAAACTATGTTTATACCAACTTTTGCATTACTAATTTTGGCTCTTGTAGTTCATATCGTATATATGTATGTATGTATATGTATATATATATATATATATATCCTCTTCAGACCCCGCGTACATTAAAATGCACATTTGTTCTTTTCTGGTTTTGGAAGTTCGCGCCACTATTAAAGCCAAAATTCTTGGTGCAATCGCATTATCGATCATGTGGTGTCATCTGGTCAGCATTACAGGAAGCACACTACAGTGTAAGCTATGTTTTCCCGCTTTGAAAGATGGCGGAATTCTCGTCTTCGACGTTCTACCAACAGCGTCCAACAAAGTCCCAAATTATTCAATAATCACTCAGTCAAAATTTTTAATTGTTGTTTCAGTCTACTTAGGAAGGGTCTAGGAAGGATTTTCGTGTGTCAAGTAACCTTACAGGCGAGTATTTTTGTAATCAGAAGCCGTTTTCTTAAGATGTGCATTATAATGCACACTCGGTCTCAATATGTACTTTGGCGTGCGTACTCATGGCAGTCTCATGCGGTTGGTATTCAGTTTTTTGGCGTTAAGCTTTGGAGTTTGTTTCATCTAAGAACCTTTGATGAAAAGGCGGAACGTTTTTTCGAGACAATAACCAGCAATGACCCCTCGGACCTCTAATTGGCTGATGATGAGGCTGTTCTGTGCCCATTACCTAGTGTCGAAAAACAAGTGTGGTGCCGAATTTGAACTTGCGCCACACCAAAAGCGGCTGAAAGCCAAGGTGCCTCCTGAGCTAAGAACTGCGTGAGCAAGCCACATGCGATAGCTTGTAAATCAGGTATTTTCCTCGAGATGCTGAAACTCAGGATGTTCTCAGTGAACATAGTTCCGGTGTAGCATCTTCCTGTGCATCACATCTGCGCGAAAATGCTACAAACTACTTTCACGACAAAGAAGAGTGCTTTTCACGAGCAAATGTAAAATTTTGTTGTAGGCGAGTGTTACTCGTTTCCTGCGCATTGAGACCCAGTGTGCATTATAATGCACACACTGGTGTGCAAAAAGCTGTTTGCCGTAGAGGTGCAATTTTTTTTTCTCGTGTAATAAAGTACGTGTGTGCATTCCAAAAATCTGTTTTAATTTCACCTGTGTGGCCACAAATTTGCTGGGGTCTGAGGAGGATATATATATATATATATATATATATATATATATATATATATATATATATATATATATATATATATATATATATAGTGTTTACATGACATTTCTACCTTCCACTATATATTGGGAAAACGCTCAAGGTTCAAGTGAATAAAAACAATTTAATAAAAATCATATACTTACAAGAGGACATCGTATAGTATGATTGTCCGGTATATGATCATAAAGCCCCCTTCCGCGGGGGGACCTACGAAGAGAACAGGGGTTCAAAGCGAGTATTTAATGCAGAATCAATGTTACCTATCGAAAAATGTTTCCAGTGGTGTTCCAGGCCTACTGTTGCCCGGCGGCTATAAATCTCGTAGACATATTCAGTAACATGTGCGCTACATACTGCCATAAAAAAGACATAAGTACTTAGTCCTAACCTTGTTTCTATATTTAAATGCTGGGCATTTGATTTCACGCGTTTCCTGACCTGAGCTGACTCAACAGTTTAACGCTTATCCTGTGGATTGTAACAACGGCGCATGGCGAGATCTCAGAAAACCCCGCTGCATTTGGTGGCTCTGTGATGCTTACAAACTTTGCGTACATGATAGCGGAAGTATATCTATTTACGCATTCGAGATCTGCGAGTAGCTACCATCTGCAAGTCACCCCATTTTTGTTCTTGTTATTTCAATAACATGGTTCCGATTTGGGGTCAGGGCTGAGGAAAGATCCTGAGAAAAGTATTCCGGAATACAGATATCGAAATACAAGCACTGGTCGCCTAAAATAGAGATACTGAGATACATGTCTGTTTGATGTAACGGGATATTTCAGGAATAATCTTGCAAAAAAGACGAAAAAAAGTATTCCGGAATACAGGCACAGGAATACAGATGCAAGAATACAAATAGATGAATTACTTTTTTTGATTTCAGAAATGCAGGTGCTCCACATACACATTAATTAAGCGCAGCATAATATTGGGATCATTTTTTCATCGCACTGAAACTTGAAAGTCAAGCATATCGCTTGAATCACTATATAAAGAACACCAGTGAATCAAGAAAAAGTGTACATTTATTCTAGACAAAAAGTCTGTATTGCTGAGATGGTTGTTTTGTTAACTGCGCTCAAGGAAAAGCAGCTGCTCAAAGCTGCTAAAATAGGCTGTCATTAAGACAACGCTAGTTCGGCCTCATCACAAGACATGCGAAATTACTTGCCGCTCGCAAAACATAGATGTGCAGGCACCTGCCTTGAGAGACTGCGACTATCGTCGGCAGAGCATAAATGCATCCGTGATTCTGCGCCTCAGCGTCGCGCGCTTTACCACACGCGCCATTCCGTGCGTTCGGAGAACCCTACGCCGCCTCCCACTGTATCGGCGACCAGCGGCGTGCCTTTCTTTTTTTTGGCGTAGCACAAAAGTCTTCTTTTCCCCCTTGAAACGGGTCAACTCATTTCCGACAAAAAGAGTGCGATATACCTGTGTCCTGTACAATATCGCGATACATTCGATACATCTTAAAATACCGAGATAAAAACATTTTGAAAATGTATCTCTATACAGAAATACAGATACACAAAGTATCTCTAAGATACTACCACGATACTTTTTTATCGCGATACTGGCCCGCCCTGTTTGCGGTCGCTGCCTACCTTAAGTAAGCTTTCCCACTTTGACACCCTCAGCAGTATTCACAAGCCGTTGTCTTACTGCGAGATGGTTGCACATTACAGAACGTTTCTATTTAATTTCTAGACCAACCGTGCTACTTTTCCAGTACAACATTGGCGTATAATGGTAGTTTGCCTCTACTCCTCAAGAGGCAGAGCGCTTAAGAGCTTCATTTTATAGGTAATAAACTATGGGGTACTAATGAAAAGCCTTAAGAATAGCGTTCAGCTGAAATTGAGTTTGACGCAGTGAACCATGGAAATGATAGTCGTAGGTGTAACATTGAGGGACGAAAAGAGAGCAGAGTCCATCAAGGAATGAACGCATGTTAAAGTGACCCTCTAACTCTTTTCAAGTGCGGCAAAATTTTTGAGCGGGTTACCAAGAGAAATGACCTGAGATGGAGAGACCTTTGACGCAGGTAACACCATCGGAATTAGGATGTTTGGTATTTTAAACGTGTAGGGATATCATGCAATGATAACATCACCACCACCGGATTGAACTCCGCCATAAGCTGCTTCGCACCTAAAAATAAGAACACGCTGGATTACGCAGGTTCTCTTTAAAATGATAAAAGCACAAAGGTAAACTGTACCCTAGATATCTCGCTACACTTTCGCCTGAGGCGCTGAAAATGTTTAAAAAGTACAAAAACAAAGTAAATGTCGAACTTCGACATGCTAAGAATGCTTATCATGAGCGTCTGTTTCCAGACTCCACGGGTAATCATCCTGATACATTGCGGAGTATTATCAATAATGTTCTTGGTCGCGAAAAGCATTTGACCCCACCGGACAAGACAATCCCACAATGCAAACGAAATCTCTGCTGTAGCGCTCGCTGATCGTTTCAACGGGTACTTTGCAAGCATAACTGTGCCACAGCAAACACAGCAAACTCCGCCAGATATATCGTCGTTGTTTCCACTTCAAACAGAGTAGAACTAGCCAGGACGAACGCAACCTGTGAGTGTCGACGCAGGATCCGAGTTTCTTCAGCGAAGCACACGTTCACAGCTAAGCATCGGCATTTCAGCCTTGCAGCCTGCTAAGCTTCCATGGTGGAAATGGAAACTTTCATTTGTGATGCATTTGCACTCTCTCCCCTCCTCCTTTCCCTCCTTCTCTCTCTCACACAACGCCCCTCCTTTGCCACATTTCACTTTCCTGTCCGACTGCTATACTATATTATGTACGGCTATGCTTTGATCTACCCTCTCTCCCTTCCTCCTCATCCGCGCTTCCGTTTCTTACGCCCTTCCTATAATTTGCTATGCTATACATGGTTTTGCCTGCATGACGCCAAGCGACGACATGAGATGACAGGATACAATGACAGCGTACTCCCTCCTTTCCTTTCTCCTCCCTCTCACATGCGCCTATCACATTCATTTTGTTGAAGGTCAAAAGAAGAGAGGATTACCTCAAAGGAGCACTAAAGTGTAACAATGGATCGGTTTAGATTGATACATTGTGCTGTGAAAACTCTAATGTCATTAATTTCACCACCGTTGGCTCATTAATAAAGCAGGAAATCGAGGTGAAAGTCCATGGTTGGATTTCGCGCCGAAATCATCGGCTGTGACGTCAAAGATTTCAATGTTTATTTCTCGTATTTTCGCAACATTGGCGCTAGGAAATTTCCTAAGACTTCGTACACTAAGTATATGACCGTCTAAGGGGAAAACGCACTTCATTTTTACTCATTAGCAACTGCATAGGACCTAGTAGACGCTGTCGAACTCTATGACGTCACGATGTCTGGCGCTGGGAATCCAAGGTAGCATTACCACCAGCATGTTCTTTTCGCGCGTATTCGCGCTAACCAAACGTCTTCTCGCGAAAAGAGTTGTGATTTTTCTATTGTGAAATTGTACTTAAGTAATGCGCGAAAAATCATTTTCCTCTTTAAAGCTTCATAATATATCTTGTCAAAATGGCTGAATTCGGCAAGTTGGTGATGCATGATACTTGAAATACGAGAGTGTAACTTAGTCAGGAACTTAAGAAGACAAGGACGTGTGATTGTCCTTTTCTCCTTAAGTCCCTGTCTAAGTTACCCGCTCGTGTTTCAAGTATCTCCTAATATAAACCATACAAGTAAAAGCAGCTGCTCTTTTTAACAGTGAAGCTGTCAAAGCTCAGCGTAAAATGTCCGGCCGTCCGCAAAAAACCCTCCGGGCCATTATCCAGCAACAACCAAGACACAGTGGCACAGCACCTGAGGCTGGGTTTAGCCTCGCCTAGCCGCGCTTGTACCGAAGAGCAGCAACCACCAGCCACGCCCACTGGCGGATGCCATCCACGCAGCCACCTTGCCGAGCTCCGCCACAGCTGGTGTGACTTAGCATTGCCTCGCATGGCCACCGTGACGTAGCATACCGCGTATGGCCTATGCATAGGTGTGTCGTAGCTAGCATAGCCGATGATTAGACGTGCCAATTGCTTGGTATCGCGCGTCACAGCAGGTTTGACTTCAGCACTGTGGCTTTGCAACCGCGTATACGTCATAGCTCCTGTATGTGTAGGTGGTGTAGGTGTGCTCGGCCGTGTTTAAGCAGTCTTTAGCCATGTCTCGACTGAAAAGGTGTGAATGTACGAAGAAGGCCGCTTACCGCGAGTCTCGGTGTGCTGCGTATCAAGAGCGTAACCGTTAACGGCGATTGGATCCCTGTTTCGTCCTTTGTCCAAGAAATTTTGCGCAAGAAGCAGTTGATCATGGAGTATCAACTAGCTCGAGCCCACACCTTGTTAAGATTAGATCCCGCGTACGTGTGCCATGCAACAGCTGCGAAGCGGTGATGAAGGGCATACACAGACTATGCTCGGCGAAAGTGGGGCGAGACCAAGTTCGACGAAAGGCCCGCGCTTGTACAGCAGGTGCCACACCAAGCATGCACATCAGTTTCTGGCACTGAAGGTTCCACATTCTGGCATGGTCTGTGACAAGCTGTGGTTCGACTCTACACTGTCTACACCAAGGAAAGACCTCGCATAAGCTAAGAAGGCCACGTAAAGCCCCTACGATCGACCAGCTCCGCTGTTTCTTAAGCTTTACACTACTAGTGTGAACTTCTTCATTTTTTTCACTCCTTAACGAAAGTCTGTATTGTTGTGGACACTCCAACGCTGAGTCAGTGGAGATAATTTCTTTCTAGAAAGACGAATATAAGTCCACAAGAATGAGCTTGTTCGGATTCCTAATTCTTGCTGACCAGTAATGTGTCTTCTCTAATTTTCCTTTACCATTCCAGCTAATTACACGCATATCAAAATATTTATCTTTGGGGTCTTTATACCAGTAAAACAGCAACCAAGTTAGGTATTGTGTTCGTTGTTTCCCGAACAACACATTTACAGTGGAGGTGCAATGGTGCGCCTATGATATGTCGGGGCAAAACAGGGCCGGGCATGTCATAGTTGTCGCTACAAGTTGCATTTAGCGGAATAGATGGATGGATGGATGGACGAGGCTGCACCCTTTAGATCGGGCGGTGGCTCAAGCCACTTAGACATAATACATAGCAAAGTTAAGTGCGAGCACTATGTATTGAAGGGTTAAATTTCACTCGTGCCTTTATTGTAGCCACCAATCAGATAACCTCCTCCTCCTGGTTATCTCTACCCGCTTAAAGTCTATTAAGTGCGAATGCACTTCTTAAGCGACCCCGAAAACTCCGCCGGCATCCGCGCTCCTCCTCCTCTCCCCTAGCAACGGCGCGAGGAGCGGAGAGGAGCGTCTGTAGCAACGGCGCAGCGACGTCACGCCCCACGTGACTGCGCGCGCTCCGCCCTCCGCTCCGTGGCTGCGCGCGCCCCGCGCCGGCTCCGCACCGCTCTCCGCGCCGTGACGTCACGGCGCGTTGTGCAGCTGTTCCTTCTTCGAACCACAACCACCATATATAAATGGAGTGAAGCGCGCGCGAAATGCATTCGCATTTCCTCACGATTCCCTTCGGGGAGGTGGGGGCATTTTTTTTCCCTTCAGTGTCCCTAAATACTACTGCTTTGAAAAATTCTGCGCCATTATCTTGGACTATACGCTGAAGCCCCTTAGAGAACATTATCATATGTTCAGCTGTTTCTTCCTCCTCTCCACATGCACAACATAACGTGTCTATGCCTTCGTATTTGGCTCGGTACGTCTTTGTCCGCAATATTCCCGTTCTGGCCTCAAACAGCAGAAAACTACCCCGAGAATTATCGTAGATTTTTTCTCTCGCAATTTCCTGCTTGAAAGTTCGGTAGGTACCCAGTGATGACTTAATAATCATCCTCATCTTCCACATGCCCCTCTCCGTTTCCTTCACTTGTTAACCAATGTTTCCTCTTGGCTAGGTCCCTTGCTGTTGTCTAAATATTTGCTAGACAATTTTCGGGTTCGCTTCCCCCATTTCCTATTGACATTCCAAATGTACAAGTAGCTGAAAGCTTTCCTAGCCCAACGCGCCTCTACCATTTTTCTCAATCGCTCCTGAAATTCTGTCTTGCTGCTAGCTTCCCTGCCCTCGAATGATCTCCATGCTATGTTACCTTGTACCCCCCTGATTTGGGAATATTCCCATCTGCTCCCAAAGCAAGCCTACCTATTCCACGTTGCTAATTTCTAGTCTTGCTTTAACCTCTGATCTCATGCACAAGACCGTACATCCGAACGTCAGATCTGGTGAGAGGATCCCTCTCACCAGATCATACCTATTGTAATTCCACAGTGCCCAATCTTTCATTACAGCGGCACTCCAGCTTCCTTTAGTCGTTACGCATCTTTCGTCCTACCTTAGGTACTCAGCCTTGTTGCTTATCCATACATCAATATATTGGTATTTTATACACTATTTCCCGCGTGAGCCCCTGTATCCTATGCTCACTGCCTTCGTTATCATTAAAAATCATGATTGCCGATTTTCCTTACTGAGCTCATTACCTCATTACCGCAGATGTCTATGAATCTCTGCGAACATTCCTTGTTGTCGGCCATTAATACTATATCGTCTGCGTACATCAATGCCGGACTGTTGAGCACGTTTTCCTTGCTTGGCAAAAGAGAGGCTGAAGCCAAGTCCACTCCCTTCTAATGTGCCTTCTAATCCTTGTCGATACAGCATAAATAACAAGGGTGACAAGGGACACCCTTGTCTAAGCCCCTGTTGTATCTCTATAGGCTCGGACACCTGTTTTTCCCCCTTCTTATAACTACTTTTTTGCTTTTATAGATGTCCTTTATAATGATTAGTTACTCCATCTTCCACATCTAGTGTGTCCAGTATTCCCCACAAGTCATCTTGAATCACACTATCGTAAGCTCCCTTGATATCTAGAAATGCCAGCCACAGGGACCTGTGTTCTGCTATTTCTATGCACTGCGTCAATTGGAACAGATTTTCGTCCAAGCTCCTTTGTTTACGGAGACCATTTTGTAGTTACCCTAGCACCCCCTCATCCTCCACACATGCCCGTAGTCTTTTCTTTATAATCTGCATCACCAGCCTGTATACCACTGATGTCACTGCTATAAGACAGTAGCTGTTTATGTCAGCTTTGTGCCCTTTTCCGTTATAGGCAATGCTCATCCTGCTTAGTTTCCACCCATCGGGGGGCTTCACCATCCATTTTTTGCTCTTTGCCTCCCTGAATGTTTGCTTACACTTTGACCTAATTTCTTCATTAGCATAATAGGGATGCAATCAGGGCATTTTCATGTGCTATTAGGAACCCTATTCTCTGCCCTTTCCCGCTCTCGTTGTCCCAGTGGAGCTACTGCACTTATTGATCTATCCTCGCCAGTTAGGGTCCATGCGGCGTTTTCTTCTCTTTAAAATTTTTCTCTCATCATTGTTCTTATATATTCCATTGCCTCGTCCCCTTCTAGCCTAACACCTTGAACTGTAGTTATAAGTCCCTCTTCCAGGCTTGTCTTAATACTCAGAGAATTGAGATGGTTCCAGAACATTGGAGCTGCCTTTCTGTCTGTTTTGTTTACTTCTGGTTACCGTTGGGCTCTTTTTCTTCTAATCTTTTCATTGATCAGATGAGACGCTTCCCTGCTTGAGCTCAAAAAGTGATCCCATTTTCTTTCGATATCATCTTCGGTTCACACCTCTGCTCAGCATATCTGTGTTCCCTGGAGGCTCCCTGACGTTTTACTATGACCCTCTTCACTCCCTCATCCCACCAGCTTTTGGATTTGTGTCTCCACTTCCCGATCGATTTGACTCCTACTTTAGCAAGCTCTAGCCTAAACAGTCTAGTTAGATTTTTGTACGTCCACACTGTTTTCGTATCCTCGGTGATTACTATGTCAATTAATTTAGTTTATATTTCTATTTGCCTTTTTGAATAAACCTTAACCGGTGCTTGCTCATCTTGCCTGCTTCCTATTTTCATTTCTCTTCCAAAACTCAGCTTGATAAGTTTATGATCACTATCTAGGCTTCAGGAGCCATATTCATCTAGGTTCATAAATCTTAGCCTACCATAGATCCTATGTGACATCAGTGCGTAATCTACAGTCGACTGCAGCCTCCGTACCTCCCATGTTATCTGCCCTTCACACTTCTCTGTACTGTTGCAAATGATTAAATCATGCATTTCACACATATCCATGAGCATTCTGCCTGTTGGGTCACTATATCCATGCATATCCTCTATGTGCGCAACCATATTTCCTAGTATAACTATCTCGCACTCTTCTCATAGTTCATGCATGTCATTTTCTATGCACTCCATCATTTTTTGGTTTGCCTCTCTGGGTTTCGCAGCTGTGCACAAGTATACAAAACCAAGGAGTGTCACCTGCTTTGCTACTTTCCCTTTTAGCCATAAATGTTCCGTGCACTCCTGCTTGACCCTTTGCGAGCCTCTACTTTTAGGAATAAATACCCTGACACCACGCCCCTTTTCTGCTGCCTCCTGTTTTATTGCAATATTCCCACGCGTACTGCGGATTGCAAGATAGTTGCTCCATGTCCCTAAGATGCGTCTCCAGAAAAACATATACCATCACTTTCTCTTGCCTTAGCTGCTCTTTTATCTATCCCCACTTAAACCCATTCCTACCACCGTGTATGTTAATAACTTAATATACCATATGTGTGAATTAGCTCGGCCCTCCTGCTTACGTCGATTTCTTCTCCCACGGACTCTACGTGTCTTGAATATTGATGCCTCTTTGAAATCGTACTTGTCTACACTCGTGGCCTCAGGGCTCTGGGTCCCCCTAAAAGAATTGTGGCTTGACGACCCATCCCATTACCTACCCTTATGCCCATGGCATCACTGTAATGAATGCATATATTGTGCAAAAGGGCGAAACCCGGGCTCGTACACGTCCTGGCTGACTTACATGAAGCTGTACCCGAGATGCCGGCTCATACCCCTGATGACAGAGTTAGCCTCCATCACCCTCCTTTCCGTCCCGGCAGATTGTCCCTTGACCTCTGGGATAGGGCATATGGTCACATGCACACTCTCAGAGGCTTCTCTAAGTTTACGCAGCCCACCTTGTAACTGTCTCTAAAGGCCTTGGCTCTTTCCCTTCAGAACATCGTTGACACCAGCATGAATAATGAGCGGGTTTCCGCACTCCATGCTGTGCCCTACCCCTTCCTCTTCTTTGGCCAGTGCATCCTTCATGCACTTCGCTGGCTGGACCTCCACTCTCACTCTCTTGTCGGCCTTCACTGTCGTGAATATGCCCTGCTCAACTCTGGCCACATGGGACTCACCCACCACTAGGACCTTCTACGCTCAAATCGTTTGCTTCCGGCTTGCAATTGTTGCGCTCCTGTTCGCGCCCGCTGATCCTCCGTCCACCGTGTGTCCCCGACTCGCCACAAAGATCCCGCTGCCGGTGCTCCTTGCCCTGCCCCGCCGGAAGACTGCGGCGCCACATCATTGTAGCTTCTCAAAACCTTCATGCCGTCGCAAGCTTCCACATGTGCTATTGCGGCGCCTAGGTCTCCTTTCCTGCCTGTGTCTGCGAGTGCATCCGTGCTGCACTTACCTTTCCCCCTCACACCGCTCGGAACCGGGTCAAGCGCCATTAGCGCCTTGACCAGCTCTTCAAGCTCGGCCCACCTTTCCCGTTTCTCCCTGAGGTCGTCGTCCGTTTTCTCTACTAGGTTGCCGGTAGCTTCCTCACGCTCACGTGCCTCTCCGAGCGGTGTTTGGAGCTCAATCCTCCGCTCTCGTTCCACCCTCAGCTGCCCTTTCAGCTCTTCAATGCTAGCTTCCATGCGCTGTACAGCCGCGTTCAGTCCCTCTCACAGCTTGCACATGAAGCTCGCCTTCTCAGCGTCGGCTAGACTTGTGATGACCGCCTCGTCTAAGTAGCGCCAGCGCTTGCATTCTTGCACTGCACGAGCTCACTCTCGCCCGCGATTTTCCCAGCCTGCTTAGCCATCGCCCGGCCGACCATCGAACAGAACACCCTAACAGAACCCAAATTTCAGTCTAACATCGCTAATTACCGAACGGGCACACCGAACTCACTACTACTGTTTAGAACTGCCGCCTACCACGTTCATCTCGCGGTCAACGTCACTCCATCGTTGCACGTGGTGAACGGTACTCGCGGGTTACCAAAGATATACTGAGAAACCGAAAAATAATAGTATTTGCAATGCATTAAATGGAAATGTCACAAAAGCAAAGTGTTTTCGTGGGTTCTTACGGCAGTGGCGTAAATATTCGTGGTGTCGTGCTGGATAGGCACACTCGACAGGATAAGTGTTGCGTAAAAACAAGCTAACGCCTCCATCATCCAACCTGATGTAACCCAACAAAATGCTGACGTTAAGGAAGCGAAGCGACCTTCCTGCTATATATTCCTTCAACTCCAACTGAGCGCTCAGAAGAAAACACACAGAAAAGTATGCGCCATCTGGTGATCCTTGTCAACGTAAGGCGGCCGATCTATGTATTCATTACCATCCTAAGCGGTAAACAGAATCACCCCCCCCCCCCACTACTACTCAGCGTACCACGTCGATGACGCCTTCATGGGCCTTTTGCGTCACGAAAGACGGTTGTTGCGTTTGCTCTCCCTTTGCGCCGCGATCCACGGGTGCCTTCGCACGCTTTCCATACCCAGGTGAAAATGGTTAATTGGGAATCCAACTTGTTTCAACTGGCATTATCTGGGATGAACTGGTCCCAGTTGGGAACTAACTGGTCCCAGTTGATTCCAGTTGCAACTAGTCTCAGTTAGTAGCTGGTCCCAGTTTGGAACTAACTGGTCCCAGTGGATTCTAGTTGCATTAATCATGATGAGTGGTTTTCAGCGCAAAACGACGAAGACACAGGAAAAGGAGGGACACGAACACCAGCGCTGGTGTTCGTGTCCCTCCTTTTCCTGTGTCTTCGTCGTTTTGCGCTGAAAACCACTCATCATGATTAACGCAATCCAACTCGCCCAAATGTCAGTTCTTCTGCAGTATGATTCTAGTTGCAACTCGTACCAGTTAGTAGCTGGTTCCAGTTGGGTACTAACTGGTCCCAGTTGATTCCAGTTGGAACTGGTTCCAGTTAGCAGCTGGTCCCAGTTACAACTCAACTGGCCACCAACGGGAACCATGACCAGTTGAACTGGAAGCAGCTGGTCCCAGTTGCGCCTTAACTGGAAATGCTACAGTTCTGGTTGTGCGATTCTTCACAGTGAAAGAAGAAGAAAACAGAAAACATCTCCCGCTAAAGGGAACCATGTCTGGATGTGAAGCAGAGGGGAGATATTTAGATAGCTTGAGCGGGAGGAACGTCGCCGCTCTCATTTCACGGCAGCGGTCCGGGCGCTCATCGCGGCGCTGCACAGGTGAGAGAATCAGGCGCGCGCGCTCCGTCATTTTCATACCGCGGAACTACCGTGGCGCCCCCCAGCGGAGTATGCAGCTGTCACACCACCTGTCGTGCGCGCCGCTCCGTAGAGGATTCCAAGAGGAGGGGACGGGGGGGGGGGGGGGACCATAGGAGAGGAGAGAGAGCGGGAGGGGGCGTGCATGCGCTGTGGGGGTGTGGGACGAGGGAGCCCAGAGATGTCACAGATGCATCAGCTGCAGCACGACACTTGACAGAAAATGCAGGACTACATAAAAGCCGAGCGGAGGAAAGCTTTGCACTGAATGTGAAACCACAGTGCTGGTTCAAGTCGGCTATACAGCTGTAACATTTGTTTTTGTATTATTAATAAATCATGATAATCTTTCACACTTAACATGGCATCCTGTAGATTCTTTTATGTGCTTAGAATGATCATTATTTGCACATTCAAGATTATTTGAGCTAGCTAGACTACATGTACATTTTGGCACGAATGGGTACTGGGACATTTTCCCCCCTGGGAATATGTTCCCAGCTGGGAATGCATTCCCAACTAGTCCCAGTAGCCAACTGGGAATGCATTGGCAACTGGTCCCAGTTGCCAACTGGGAATGCATTCCCAACTGGTACCAGTTACCAACTTGAGAAAGTGTTCCTTAAACCAGTTGAACTGGAACCAGTTGAAATCCAGTTAGATTCCCAGTTACACATTTTCACCTGGGTAGCCCATACAACGTCGAAGAACGGGCGATATTATCGATTTGGACTTTATTCTGAACCTCAAGGCGACGCTGACGTCAATAGTCGTGGTGAAACTGTATCTGGCGTGTCATATAATTGATAATAGAATAAAAAGCATATTGTGGCCTTCCCCAGAATGCGAATGCATCACGCGACCCAACTTTGCACTTCAAATTTGCAGCACCCATGTTTCCAGCGATGGGCCTTGGACCCCATATACTTATCAAATGATAACTTATGTGGCTTGTTAAACTACGACGTGGTTAGTTCAGCTATGCTGTAGCTAGTTTCTCTACAATGTAGCTACAATAAAGTCATATGCGCGCAGAGGTGAATGTTTTCAACTTACGTCTCGTTTTCCCCAGTCGTGTTAGGGCTTGTGGTTTCGTATCATTGCCTGTGGAGAAAATAATTATTGGATAGACTTCAAATGTTTCCTAACTTATGTCATTACTAAAACAGCTTTGTAATGCCCGTACTGAAACACAGTTATAATACGCCTTTCATACTGTTCTGGGGTAAATTGAGCAGATATCATTTCATGCCAATAGTACAACATTACCGATAAAGAGTATCCGTCTGCAACGAGGAAATATTATGTCATGAAAAATAAGCGATCCAAACATAATGTCCTATGTCAAGCGATTTGCAAAATTCAGAATTTATTTATTTTTATATCAAGCTTTTTGAAGTTTAAAGTTTGACGGAAGCCCGCCAGGTGGGGATGATACATGGTGAAGACAGAAAACCCGAGCCACGGCGCCGACCAAAGAGAAAATTTAAAACCCAGACACTAAAGCTGTTCACTCCTGTGGTGTTCCATGCTGTTCACATCGCTGTTCACAAGTGGCAGTTCAACTCATAGTGGAGAAAGAACTCGAAGGCAATCCCCTATTCATTCATATGCTCATTGACAGGAAAGGGCCCGCTTTGTCGTTTAGCGTGTTCAGGAAGCCGACCGACAAAGTGCACTTGCATTTTGATTCCATCGGACCTGCCTCTCACAAAAGGGCAGTGGTTTCCACGGTTCAACGACGTGCCCAGAAAGTCTGCGCAAGACATGAAGACTACCCAGCCGATGTATGCTTGGTGCAGTGGGAATTGTCCGCCTGTGGTCATCCCAATCCCTTCTTGAACGCTGTCAAGTGACAAATGGCACATCCGCAATAATCCTTTGCTGCCACTAGTCAAAAGCGCGCGGGAATACCGCCCAACTCTCCTCAAGCGAAGCCCTAAGCCGTGTTCTGCATTCCTAAAAGTGGCACATGTTCCAAACCAGGAACTGCGACAATCACTCGTCAATGTGAAGGACATATTACCCAAAGAGAAGCTGCCCGGTGTGGTGTACGTTGTATTATGCGCGGATTGTGACTACGTGTGTATTGGCGAAACTGGTTACTTTGACAGGCGTTTCAAGGAGCACAATTATGACGTAAAGAAAGGAAATGTGAAATCCAGTGCATTGGCTGAGCATGCTTCAGAGGGGCACGCAACCGACTGCTGGGGGGAATGCACACTTCCTTGCTAGAGAAAAAGACTGTTACGTCGTCTCCATCTTCAGTCGCTCGTGGTACAGACCACTCTGCGCCCTCTCCTAATCTAGCGTCTGTGTAGACGCGCTGTCTGCGTGATATATTCGAGCGCACTTAAGGCGCAGTGCTGGAGCATATGTTTTCATATTACTTGTGAACAAGGCTCCCTTGCGGAAGCCGAAGCGTGCTTTCGTGTGTGCATGTATTAAATTTTCACTTTGGTCGGCGCAGTGCCTCAGGTTTTTTACTTTCACCATCAAAAGTTTCACGCACATAAACCACGATGAGATGCCACATACGGCTTAGCGGTGGGCTCCGCAAAATTCGGCTGTCTGGTGCTCTTTAGTGCGCACTCACATTGCACAGTATATGGTCCTCTACCATTTCGCCTACATCGAAATGCAGCCAACGCGGTCGTGACCAAAACGCGGCGTTTGGATCAGAAACCGAATATGTGCCGGTATGCCGGTTCCTGAGAGCGTTTTTACACACAGGCCGCAAGCGCTTGTCTGAACCACTTATTATGGACAAGAGGAAACAGAGCCACAAGGCTATACACTAACAGGCCAGAATTTACGTGCTTGTTATAGCAGGTAACAAGTCTCACAATGGTCGATGATTTTGAAGTACGCAAAATAATACCTTTACTGTATATAACACTGTCGCGCGGTTGATATGGCTATTGTAAAACTAGTAAAAACGGAACTCTTTATTGCGCGAACGTGTGCCTGAGAAATGAAAACACAGAAAGTACACAGGGGTCCACTGTTAAAGGGAACACTGGAGCGCGTGTCGTCCGCTCTGCGCCACCGCCGGCGGGCTGCCGCAACTAGTTTCGAGCAGGAGCAGCGAGCGCTGTGGACGTCGCTCGTTCCTCGTCTGCTACAGTTGCGGCCGCGCTTCGGATCGCCGCGAAGCCAGCCGTCCGCGCGCTGTGAAAATTGGCCTTGGACTGCATGGCCGCTCAGCCAGAAGCCATTTTGTTCTGAGCTGCCAAGGCGTGTATCTGTTGCGCCAAGTTAACATGGCAAGCGGCGTCTCTGGGACTTTAAAATACGAGAAAGCGCCAATTCACGCCGCTCCCGCTTACAAGAAGTCGTCTGGGCGCCACTGCGCAGTCTTTGGATGCGAAAACAATCAGCGCAAGAGGAAGATATTACCCAGCACTCTCTGTGAAGATGACAACACGACGCGGGAATCGTGCCGGTGTGGGGTTTTCAGATTGCACAGATTTTCATCCGAAATGAAAAACGCCGGGCTCCGCCGCCAGTGGATAACCTCAATGAACTGGAACAACTATGAGCCCAGTAAAAGTGTAGGAGCAAGTACACTTACAGCGTGTATTCAAGCGTGACGCCAGCTATATCGATTTACAGCAGTAATTTGCGTGCAGTATACCTCTATAGTATGTGGCACTAAATCATTGCCGTAGTCTTTCGCAGGCTGCATGCCAATAATAGGAGATATTACGACTCACGCGTGAACGCACACTGCGCACGTTTAGTACAAATGTAACGGCGTACTAACGCGATGCAAAGAAACGTGAACAGCGGAAAGCGTGGCTTTCGCTTCAGTCGAACTTCGACATGCCTTGACTGTCGCTAGGCGAATCTGTGCTTTCAGACGGCGTCACCCTAGCTGTATAAATTTCCTGCTCTGGCTGGCACTTTCGGACCGCGCATGTGTTCCGAGTGCCAGACATGACTGACAAATGATAAACACGTGCGATGCATGAGCGCAAGCCGGAGCGGGATTCTAACGCTACGGTGACGCCGGCTGAATGTACAAGTTTTGCCTAGCGACAGTCAAGGCATTTCACAGTTCGACTGAGTCGAAAGCCACGCTGTTCGCGTTCCTTTTCATCGCGATAGTACGTACCTGATAAAGTTTCTTCCGCAGTCTGCCATGCCACGCTCAGATGGAAAACTGTCACAAACCTAAGAGTGTATTAGAAGATCTAAAATACTACCTGACTGGATATTTTTGCTGGTTAAAGAAGCATCACTTTTTTAACACGAAAGTGTTTTGTGCCACGGCCCACCAAGACTTTAGTGACGTATTTCCATCATGGATATGACGTTGATAAAATGGACGCCACCAAATGAGAAAGAAAAAAATGCCCCCACCTCCTCCCCGAAGGGAATCGTGAGGAAATGCGAATGCATTTCTTGCGCCGAGAGATTTCGCCTTCACCGACTTCTCCCATCGCCTTGAGAGGCGCCCAGCCAGCGAACGGTCGAGAGTGAGGCGCGAGCGGACGGGAGAGTGGGGCGCAGGGAGGAGAGAGAGCGAACGGCGAGAGAAGGAGCGGCCAAGCACTGCACCTACCCTCTCCTACACTCTCTCGCACCACATGCTCCGGTTGCTAGGGGCGAGGATAAGCGCGCACGCCCGCAGCTGTTGCTATGGGAGAGGGAGTGAGAGCCGAGAGATAACACCTAACGGCGCGCGGACGCCGCCGCGGAGAACGCCGGATGCGCCTGACATAGCCCGACGAATAAATGCATTCGCATTTAAAAAACTTTCAGAAAAATGTTCCGCCGCGCGGAATCGAACCACCGACTCCTCAGCCCGCGTCCGTAAGCGCCCAACGCTCTACCGACTGAGCTAAAGAAGCAGACGGGGGGACATTCTACCAACGCGCCTTATATCTCTCACACAATGTCTCTCGCTCGGTGCTCTCTGTTGGCGGCGGCGGGTGGTGCCGCCGTCTGTGAGCGATGAAGAGAAGTAATGCGGCATGACACTACCACCCATATAGAACGATTCGTCGACGACGCACTTAAAGCAAGGCGTCCGAGATGGCACGCCGGCGCGCAATCTCGGAGGTCATGGTGAAAGCGTCTCGATAGCAGCAACAAATACTGACCGCGCTAGCATCGGGGAGTCGCCCTAGACGCAGTTGTGTGTCACTCTAGCCTTTCGCTTCGTGTAAGCGGGTGACGGCTCGTTGTCGGAGTAGTGCGCTTCCACATGCACCAACGGTGTTTCGCCGCCGACTACTGCGAGTGCGGTAGCACATACTAATAAAACTGCTCAGTAAGCGGTGCAGAAAGACAATGATGTCGACGGACGAATGTGGTGCCTTGGTGGAGTGAGACGGAGGCCAGAGGGACGCGGGACGCCTGCGCGCGTTCGCGGCTCAAGCTCTGCCTCCCGTGTTGCTGAAGCGCAGTGTGGTAGCGTGTGCAGGAGCACAGGCTTATACTCCGTTTCACAAGCTGTTGGCAGTGCAGCCAAAGGTAGAGCTGTCTCGTCCAATCAGGGCTGTGTGAGCACAGTAAATAGTCCCATCAACTATTTTAGCATTCCAGCACTATTTTGCACACTACAAACGCGTAACGTGGCAGTATGGTACGGATTGATGTTTTAAAGTGTCCAAAGTGTTTTAATAATTGGTGAAATGAATAGAAATGAATAGAAAAAGACCTCATGGACGCGGCTGAGCGGAGGCTTGTTGTGAGGTGGTGATGCGCCGCTTTTCGGCAACATGGCGTCGACCGAGCTGGTCGTGTGTCTGCAACGCGTCCCGCAAAGTGTCGCCGGTGAGCCATCCATCGAGTGTGCGTGATTTTCCCAAGCTGGCGAAGCAGATAACTTTAAACGCTAGTGCTTCGCGTCGAGTGCGGGGAAAGTGCAAGCTTGGATTCACTCACCAAGAGGACGGAAAAACCTATCCAGGTGAGCGAGCGCTCTATCGGTGGAAAGCGCTGGCGGGGAACGCGGGCAGTCCTACCACCGAACAAGCGTTTTATTGGAAAGGCCGTGATCGGGTGAAGAAGCTGGACGATTTTGACCTGAGCGTCTTTCGATTGGTGGTGTACGTGTCTTTTTTGAGAGAGGTGAAATTCCAACCATCGCCAAGGTGGTGCAGCGTTTCGAAAAGGACGAGACGCTACTGCCGTGTCCACAACGACGATGCAGAGGATACTGAAGCAACGTGGCTTCAAGTACAAGGAACGCTCTTGGAACGCATTTCTCATAGAAGCGAGACGCATTGTGCAAAGTCGCCGCCGGTTTCTGCGGAGCTCCGACACCAAATACGAGTTGTGATGAGGACGATAATATGTGAGCCCTCCGTACGGCCTCATGGCAATCATTGCGTGGTGCGTACAGGACGGGATCATTCAGTACTGTTGCAGTGAGAGTAGCAAACATAAAAAACAACAAAAAAAAACATTTTTTATGTCGGAAAATAAAGCATCGGATTGATTGCTTCTATGATTCGCTCGTTAATTGACTCAATGATTCACTTGAATTGATTGTGTGAATGATTAAAGTAAATATTTTTTATACCCGTGGCATAATCAATTAAAAAATCTCTGATGTGACGAAAATTCATAGGAACAAGTCACACTAAATATTAATAGACAAAGTCAGTTCCTTTGGAACGGAAGTCGGCCCGTCAAAAAATAAAGAGAACAGATGAAGATGGTGCCAAGCGCCACCTGCTACAAAATTAAAAAGTTAATTAGTATAGTACACATTTTGGCACCCAGGCGGGGCCACTTGTCAGATTCACGGAAGCGACATTCGCGTAGGAACACAATTATGTAGTGCGCTCTGTCGTGATTGGCTGAGGGCGCACATACCTTCCACTGCACTGCCAACAGCTTGTGAAATGGAGTATAGGTTACCGCATCACTCGGGAGCGCACGCCGTGCCGTTTCTGTCCTTCAATGACGACGCTTTGAAGAAGTGCACAGTACCAGTGTTTATTACGTGCTTGTCGATGTCATCTTCGCGCGCGATTCGTGATACGCTGTGTCCAGGTGTAGGTTAAAAAGTTTGACTACCACAGCAGTTAAATCATGATCACGGGCGTTAGTCGTCGCGATGGGGAGGTGTCACTAGGCGTCGACGTGAGTGCATCCACGTCAAACGGTGCTATAGCTGTCAAACAGCAATAGGCGTTGTATGAACTCTCATTATCACTACACAATAAGCACTACTTCTGTGAAGGCACTTTTCACTTTCGTGTTATACCGATTCCCATGACGAAGAGATCAGCCATGTGTTTTTTTTTTACGGACGTCTTTTTCTAGAATAGCTATATGTTTTACGGACATCTCTTTCTAGCATAGCTTGTGGTGTGCGCATTTCATGTGCACTAATGAAAATTCGACCTGCTGCAGTTCGTAAGCTGAACAAAGAATTTACCAGCGCCTGTATCTAGCGTTTTATGGAATTCATATAGATCAACACGATGGGGAAACGTCTTGGTGTTTGTAAGGTGTTGGCACTCCTGCGGCTGTAGAAAGTTTAGGAAGAAATAGATGCTGAAATTAGAAGCGCGCAAAAGTATGTGGAAGCTTCAGGTTATTACCGGGATCAAGTGTGTCCTTCGTTATTGCGGTAGGCATTTTAGGGTACGAACTCAGAATGTTGTTTGCTATAAAATTGCTTATTAGGAAATGGCATCAAAAAAACTTGGACCATCAACGAAGGGAACCCTGATGGGATGCGAAGCAGCAGCGGTGCGCACGGCGTTACCCGGCTGAAACGGGCGTCGACGCCGGTGCTGGAAGAACGGTTTGAAGCGAAACTCGGTGTAGCGTTTACTCGAGTAAACGTTTGTTTGAAACGCAAAGACACGGGAGGCGGGTCAGAAGTGTTGCGAGCGGCGGAGCAGCGGCAGCTGCGGGCGCTGCCGCGAGCATGCTGCGGGTGAGGGAGAGAGTGACGTCAGCGCGCACCTGCGAGGGAAGCGTGACGTCAACGCGCAGCTGTGGCGTGACCTACTTGGCAACGCTCCAACACCTATGGCGAGGGAACGCGTTGCGGCGCATTCGTACGGAAGCACGTAACGTACGGCTTTACACACGTGAGTCAAAGAGCTGCTTCGCATCTAACAGGTTCTCAAAAATTCCAGTCATCTCTCGGGCTTGAAAATATTCCCATTCTGGTTATTTTATTACTGTTAACCTTGTTGCCTAAAGTTGGTGTAGGATGACAAGCCTGAAAGCCGTCCCTGATAGACTGTCTCACTACCACACATGCACTGCCAAAGGGGCAAAGTTCAAAAAACTTCCTCATCTCCCACTAAAGGGGACCAATGTGTGGATGCGAAGCAGCAGGGAGATGGTTAGCTCGAGTGGGGAGAAACGTCGCCGCTCTCGTTTCGCGGCAGCGGCCCGGGCGCTCATCGCGGCGCTGCACAGGAGAGAGAATGAGGCGCGCTCCATCGTTTTCATACCGCGGAACTACCGTGGTGCTCCCAGCGGAGTATGCTGTTGCACCACCTGTCGTGCGCGCCGCTCCGTAGAGGATTCCTAGAGGAGAGAACGGGGGGAACCGTTCGAGAGGAGAGAGAGGGGACGCGCATGTGCTGTGGGACGCGGGAGCCGCTCCGTAGAGTAGAGGATTCCTGAGGAGAGAAAGGGGGTGAGCGTAGGAGAGAGGGGGAGAAGACGCGCATGTGCTGTGGGGATGCGGGCTGTAGAGTAAAGGATTCCCAGAGTAGAGAAAGGGGGTGAGTGTAGGAGAGGGGGGGAGAGGACGCGCATGCGCTGTGGGGATGTCGGACGCGGGCGCCGCTCCGTAGAGTAGAGGATTCCCTAGAGTAGAGAAAGGGGGGCGCATGCGCTGTGGGGATGTGGGACACGGGCACCGCTACGTAGAGTAGAGGATTCCTAGAGTAGAGAAAGGGGGTGAGCGTAGGAGAGGGAGACAAAGGGGGAGGGGACGCACATGCGCTGTGGTGGTGTGGGACGCGGGAAGGAGGGACGGACTAAGCCACATGCAAGCAAGATGAAGGAATGGAGTCAACCTGGGCGACAGACACCACCGGCCTAGCCATTGCTAAGCAGCCTCTTTGTGCTCTCGGCCATGACTCTCATGACTAGAGCAGTGCTTGACGGCCTTCATATTACTACAGTGTTCTGGTTCGCATAATGGGTGCTTCCCTACTTCATGAAAGTGGCCGGACGCGGGACGCGGGACGGACAAAGCCCCGAGCATAAGGCGCTTCGCATCTAAAAAAAGAAAAACATAATCCCGCACGGTGTTTATTATCGGGTCACGTCGCCGTCTGCCTCCACCACTGCCTCTAGTCGAGAAGTAAGGGATGCGTATAAAGATTCGCAAAATGACGCATCTTGATTCAGACGTTCCCATTCGGCCTTGACAGCACAGCATAGCCTGTCCGCAGAAAGACCATGTAGGCATTGACTTCCTAAGGCCTTCTTCATTGTACACGAAACATTCTCTATGGGGTGCAAGTCGGGTGACTGGGGTGGCCAGCTCATAACCTCCACTCGGGGGCGCTGCAGAG
Organism: Rhipicephalus appendiculatus; assembly: GCA_030522465.1. Classification (NCBI taxonomy): domain Eukaryota; kingdom Metazoa; phylum Arthropoda; class Arachnida; order Ixodida; family Ixodidae; genus Rhipicephalus; species Rhipicephalus appendiculatus. The sequence goes on from JALIZH010021031.1 coordinate 37,123, forward strand.
GTGACTTTATTTTTTTTTTTAATTTTTTTCAGTATGCACAGAGGAGTTTTCATGCTGGAACACGGAGTCATGTGGCTCGGAAGCGCCATTCGCAGCATGAGGGAGTGGAAACTTGCTCGAGGATGTTGCAGTATTTGTCAGCTGTGAATTTTCTTCTAGCCTGGCCAGAGGCCCAAGGCCGTCCTTGGTGATGCAGCCTCACACGCTTACGACGGTCCTACCACTTGCAGCGAGCCGCTGGACATATTCTAGCCTGTAGCAGAAGAAGGAAATGATGGAGGTCCAATAAACACCTCGTAGGATCTTTGACAAAGATAGGTCCTCCTATATCGAAACTTCGGCCTGCCTGTCTGAGGCGCTTCCTGTCTTCACTCTGCTTATCCTACTACGTGTTTCCATCTCTCGGCTCCCATCTTCATCTCGTAGGATCTGTACGGCACGATGTCAGCCGATGCAAACAGTCTTTCTATAAATTAAACTGGGAACTAGTTACTATGTTTTCTGCACAAGAAATGTTGTTATTTTTTGTGTTAGGGGCTGCATCACCTCATTCACTATTCCTCCGACATGTAGCGTTCAGCGGGTGTCATGCAAATCTTTCCCACGTAAACAAAAGTACACATATCTCCAGTTAACTCTAAGCAT
>JALIZH010021032.1:0-67678 GCA_030522465.1 Rhipicephalus appendiculatus
GGCGTCACGGATCTCAAACTATATTCGTAGTATTTTGGGGGCACTGGATCTTCAAAATTTCCTGAAACTTGGTATGTGAAATCTATGGGCTACTCAGAGGTCGATCTACTTCATTTTTACCGATCAGGATCTACGTAGGCCCCAGTAGACGCCGTCAGAATCTATAACGTGACGACGTCTGCTGCGCGAATTTCGCTGGCGTCGCCACCCGCATTTAGGTCTTCTCACAGCGAGTGTGGTTATTTTGAAATTTAAAAAGGGGCTAATTTACTGATAATAAAAAAATTATTCTTCTCTTTAGTGTCCCTTTAAGTTTATTCCAGAGAAATTGCACATACATATATGTTTCACATTTTATCTCGAAAAAATGCTTCTTTTATGTGAGGCAAGCTATTTGGAGTTCTCTGATGGAAAAGTACTGAACTTGTTTTGCTTCTTGCATATGGGGCTACTTGATTTATCTGAAGCGGGTAGCTAAAAGTAAATAGGCCAGACGCTTACATAGTTAACATCTGGCTATTCTGGTCTTTATTCGCATTCTTCATTATTTTACATCCCAAATGTTATTCTTTGATCGCAGAAATTAAAGTAATATAATAAATTTATAACTTATCATCGCAAGAGCTGTAAAGCTGGGAAACGATCTTGAATATTCCAGCCCTCCACTAAAACGAAATGACTGCACGGACTCTCGTTACGTAGGATCCTTATAAAGACATTTATTTTCCGTGGCTCTATCACGGCTCTCAGTGGTCATGTCACGCGAGATGGACATGCACAACCTGCTTTATGCACCCACATTGTTAGCGTCTGAGCTTTCGTCTTGTTCTGCTATAGCAGGGGTCTCGAACTCGCCTCAGCTAACGGTCTGCATTCACGAAAATTTAGTCCCGCAAGGGCCAGGGCAAGGGGTAGGAGGGGTTGGGGTGGGAAATACGTTGTGCTAAATGTTTCGCCATTCGAAATACATTTCCCATATCTCATATATCGGTCGTTTCTAAAGGGTATTTGGTGGCGAGATTCCGACAACATATCTATATACCTATCTCCAAAATGACTAAAATCTGGACGTCGATTCTGAAATATAGACTTTTCTTTCACGATTATGTATGAACGCATGGTGGACGCATGGAGTGTCTCACAAGAAAATGCTTTACACCTGTCATGCCTATGTAGCTTAAGGAAGTACTTATAAAAAAAACGGACGAAGGCAGCCGTGTGCGCGCCGCGGGCCGCGTTTTTGAGACCCCTGCGCTATATAGTGCGAGAGACACATGATACCGCCGCAACAACGTTGGAATGTGCAGGAATAGCATAGGTCCATTAAACAAGGCCTCGGGCAAATTATATGTGCTTACGAAATGCCTGGCTTGCAAAAAGACAATTATGAATTCCGTGCCATGTGATTGATGTCCCTTTACCTCGAACCATATGAGTAAGCGTCAAAAAGCTTATTCGCGCCTTTATTGCCAAACTGGAACAAACCCTAATATTAGATCGAGATCTCTTCGTCCTCCTCCTGTCAGTCGTATAGTCCAATGACCACCTTCTATACCCGTACAACATCGTAAGGAAGGCGTACACCGTTATAATATGAAAAAAAAAAGAAAAAAGAGAGCGTGGTGCAAAACATGCATAACATACACTGCTGAAAACGGCTAGGAGAAACCCTCAAAGAGGAGTTTTATAGATGACATCGAAGACCGGCACGATGTTCGGGAGCGAGAGAAATGAAGGGATGAGCTGTACAGCTATGTGCATTGGGCAGAAGTCCGCAGAGACATCCTAAATTTGCACCAGTGGTGGAAGTTAAAAAGAAAGACAGGCGACGCCTTCACAATTCGCAAGGCAGATGTACTCTCCTGTTAGTGTAAGCAGTGCGAGAAACTTTAGCGCGGCAGGAGATGGGATGCAACAGCGCATAATTTGATTTTTTGCACAATGACATGCGAAGAAACAAGCTGTAAAATATGCCACAAAGAACTGCTATAGTGTATATACTAGCAGCGGTGGGATAGATGAAAAGAATGCTATGACAAATATTTTTTTCTTCCTTTCGGCTGGTTATACGTATTTCTAAAAGTACACGTGGTGCGCGCGCTCCATTATAATTTTTGTCTAGGGTAGTGTAGTTACAAGAATGTAATGATTTTTGCTTTCTTTCTCTATTTCTCATGCTGTGGAAGGGGCTACTATGCTGAAGACAGGCGCTACATATCATGAAGGGTGCACGATTGGCTTTGTCGTTAGAGCATGCTTTAAACTTTAATACACCGCAATGTAAACAAAGGGATAAGAGCGTTGTGTTCCTTGTGTCCTCTGTTTTATTGCGCTCTGTATTGAAACTGAACTCATGCTGCAAATCCCTTTCCTCGCAACAATACGTGCTGCGAAACACTCTTGATGATTCCCCATGGTTGACGTTTCTGGCACTTCCCAGAACGGGAGCCTTGTTCCCAACGATTGTGAACAAGGCTCCCATTATGGGTCCCGCAACATCAACGCATTTTTATTCTCTTGTGGTCAGTGTCCTCGTCTTCTAGATGCGAAGCATCTTATGCTCGGGGCTCTGTCCGTCCCTCCCCCGTCCCCCCCGTCCCGCGTCCCGCGTCCCGCGTCCGGCCACTTTCATGAAGTAGGGAAGCACCCATTAGGTGAACCAGAACACTGTAGTAATATGAAGGCCGTCAACACTATCACAGTCATGAGAGTCATGGCCGAGAGCACAAAGAGGCTGCTTAGCAATGGCTAGGCAGGTGGTGTCTGTCGCCCAGGTTGACCCCCATTCCTTGAGTCATGGCCGAGAGCACAGAGAGGCTGCTTAGCAATGGCTAGGCAGGTGGTGTCTGTCGCCCAGGTTGACCCCATTGCTTGATCTTGCTTGCATGTGTTTGGAGGGGGCTCAGTCCGTCCCACACCACCACAGCGCATGCACGTCCCCTCCCCCTCTCTCTCCTACGCTCACCCCCCTTTCTCTACTCTAGGAATCATCCACTCAACGGAGCGGCTCCGGCGTCCCACTGTGCATGCGCGTCCTCTCTCTCCCTCTCTCCTCTAGGTATCCTCTACTCTACGGAGCGGCTCCGGCGTCCCACAGCGCATGCGCGTCCTCTCCCCTCTCTCCTCTAGGAATGCTCTACTCTACGGAGGAAAGAGAGGGGGACGAAAGAGAGGGGGGACGGCACGCGCATGCGCTGTGGTGGTGTGGGACGCGGGACGGACTAAGCCCCCTCCAAACACATGCAAGCAAGATTAAGGAATGGGGTCAACCTGGGCGACAGACACCACCTGCCTAGCCACTGCTAAGCAGCCTCTCTGTGCTCTCGGCCGTGACTCAAGGAATGGGGTCAATTCCGGCCCGTGCAGTGCTCTAGTCTGCATGCTAGAAAAACTCAGTCACAGGATCACTGACACTTCGCAAAGCGAAAGTGCGACGTACCGTCGGCGAGGCACAAAGCCACCAGGATACGAACCCATGGTGGTTCCGACGCTGACGACGCCGCAGCATCATTATCGGAAAAGGAGTCAGTCCACCGCTTGATCCAGAGCTGCTGCATACCGAAGGAACACGCAGAACCTATGAAAGCGAGGACGCTGAGCGGCCCCGACCATTGTCCCAAGCGAAGCATTTGTCGAAACAGCTGCCAGCTTGTCTGAAATCAGCAAGTTCATTATGGAGGCATAGTTGTCGCCGCATCCACAGAGCAGACTGAAATCTTGCCTGCAAACTTTTGTTCGCTGTAATCGTATATGAACAAGTGTTGCCGATATTGTTGCCGTCCTTGTAAAATACAATCTCGCTACTTTTGCTTTTCAAACTAATTAATGAAGAAATCTTGTCTTCAATTCCTTCATCATCTTCACTTAGTATACTTACTAACTCAACTCGTTTCGCGCATCATAACAACTTCATTCTGCCCAATGTACTAACTAATTATGGCTAACACAGAGTTCACTTTGCAGCCGTATCATCATGGAATACATGACCATTTCTAATAAAAATAAAAAAGCCCATAAATTTTCACCACGAATTGAAAAAAAATATTAGATGTGACATTTATTCTTCTGTACAACTGCATTTTTTTCTCTCGACCTGTCATTCTCTCTCTTCAAACTGTAGCTTTTCCCCCTTTTCTTCTTTAATGTTATTTGTACTTAGTTTACATTACCGATGACACATTGTTGATGTTAATATCGTCATTTGGTTATATCTGTATCTCATTATTTTCAGTATTGTAACCTTACTACCTTTTACTACTGTCGTTGCCAATTAAATATTTATGTTTAAAATGCACAGGAGGTCCCAATTCAGTTTACACTACGGGACCTCCTTCTGTATATCGTTATCTTGTACACTGTTTTGTGATGAATAAAGATTGATTGATTGATTGAACCGATATTATGTACGTCAATGTACCAAATACAGAGGTAATTTACACTTATCCTTATCTTGCGTCAGCTGACTTCATTCACTGTCTAATCTCGACTTGTCCCGAGCTTTTGTCATCATCACCTGGATTTCTCTTCCTTCGCACACATTCTGTGTTTGTAACAGGTAAGCGGGTGTCTATCTGCATGTACAACGCTATGAGCCGTCTGCTCATCGCGTCGAAAGACACCCGCGCGACCGTGGGCGATGACTTCCTGTGGGTCGAAGTACGCATTTCCTACCGTATAGACGATTTTTCTCAGCGGGTTTGTTTAATGAAACTAGATGGCGCCACCACCGCACCGTGGCCGTCTCCATGCCGTGGTCTTTGCCAGCGCTGCTCAGTACGTCTCCGTCCGCGTCGCGTCGTCTGCTCGGCATCCCCATAGCGTCTGTGCGCACGCGAATAAAAGCGAGCAGACGGCAGTGCCGGAAAAGTACACATGGCGGTACCTCTGAATGCAGTTTCCTTCCGCCTCGAACTTATCACGTCGTCGTCCTGCGCTGTGTGGCCCGTAAGTTCGCAACCTACGCACTTATTCGCTTTATATTTGCATCGTGAAGCTTAGAAAGCAGTGTATTCGTCGGTACTTAGCGGTGTTTCCGAGATTGCAATCTCAAATTCTCGGAGACAAGGCTTAGCAGGCATGGCTAAATAAACACTGCTAATCTCAATAATAAAGACAGAACATACCTGATGCTTTGTCCCCAGCGTGAGATGGCACGAAGCGATAGCCGATTTCACTAATTATTTATTGCTGTGAAGACAGTGGGCGAGTAGCAAGCGCGAGTTCGGATCGAAGCGAGCGGTCACTTCTGCATGGGTGCTGCCATGTTGGCTTCTAACCCCACCTGGCGCTTACGGCCACGGCCGCTTCGCTAGCCCATTGCGTTGGCTGGGACAACTGGCTGGGGGAAGGCCAGTAATGGCAGCGCCTGTGCGCCGCTGCGGAAAATCGTCTATAGGCAGCCACACCCCCCCCCCCCCCTTTGGCTCTCATCCCCATGCACCTCTCGCGTGACTAAAGACGGGCGACACCTTTCCTCCCAGCTTGAGCAGTGATCGACGGCGGCTCTCGCACGCTTTAACTCGCACATAGATTGTAGGACGCATAGAGCGATGTTGTCGACTTGGACGTCAACATCACGGCGACGGTGACGTTGAAGGCGAAAATTCGCCTGGAGTGTGCAGATAATTGTTATGGCAATAATACAGTGACTGCATATATTTTCGTTTTCATGAAAAAATGTGAACTGTCGACTTTCACAAGAATGCGTTCAAGGATCTGCACTTCAAACTACAATTCCTCAGCTGAATTTTTACTTCTAGAAAGAGGGTTATCCGTTAGTATTGTTTCAGATAACTCTATTCACTGTGTCGCAGACAAACTGTGGAACATGGCATTTGCAAAAAAACCAAACGCCGAGGAAACCTTACGCTACCTTCGCGTGTATTATTAATTAAACGCTCTGTCGCTGTTAGCGTCTTTTTTTCGTTTTGCACATCCAAGCATAGACATTTTCAGGTTTGCATAACAAGACGACGTCACCTAAAAACCAATGACTCAAGAAAATTCCCCGCATTATCAACCCGCTGAATTTTTCCATCATGGTCTTGTATATCAGTCCCAAACATACCATAAGAAATTTTGGCAGTAGTGTCCTCAAGTGGTTTCCTGATCTGTTCGACATTTAATCGCGTTTTCAACACACCATAATTTGTGGCGCACGTTTACATCTTTTTGACATCTTAATTCCCTTTTCGCGAATAGCCGGATCAAGCAGGTTCTGGCACATCTCGAACCTTTCCGTGCCTTGCATGAATATTAGAAAAAACAAATGGTTCTTTCAAGAACAAGCGGCGATTGGAGGAAAAAGTTACGTGAGAACCGCCCACCACATTGATCATTTCCATTAAAGCAACTTGACAACAAAGCTCAATTAGGGTAATGGCATGCGTATAGGGGCTTCATAAGATACGCGTGTGACTAAGACGAAGTTATCCTAGCTTCTTCAGAACAGCTCCCTCCTAGTAAGGTAGGTGATAAACTGGGTGTCCTCACCTTTGTCGATTTTCCTAGCTCATCTTGGGTTATTCGCTCCACCATGTCATTCTCTTCTAGCGCTTCCACAGCAACGCTGAAGGGTTGAAAAAAATATATGTATATTTTACTTGACTTGTAGGTTGTTTCACGAGTCCGAGAACAAACTGTTTGTGTACCTTCGGATATAGTGTATGGAACAGCACATAGAGCGATATTTCCCGTTTGCGTAGTCACGATTTCTAGTTCACGAAGTGGCCGAATCAGAGGGCCGTTTGAGGTGCCAAAGCCGTGCAACTATATTTCACCGCCGATACATTTCATTCAGAAGCAAACAGGTGGCGTTGAAATTTCTCGTCACAGAAAGTTAACAAAATCCACGCAATGAAACAAAATTCCGACTTTGATTAGGGTTGCATAGAACACAAGATATCAGTTGATGCACAGCATAAGAAAGGCTCAAATAGCGAGTTTATCGACACCCGTTTACAACGGCTGCGAATGTACTCATTGTCACTATCAACATACCTTGCCTAGACGAGTTGAGTATGGCATCAATGCGCTTTCAAAATACAAAGTAGCGCTCCAGTTATACAGTGCATGAACGGGCCTTATCATATATTCGAGCAGCAGTAATGAACTTACGCACTCGGGGGTTCCCCACGTTTCACGGCGCTGTGACAGAGCGATTCAACTGGCCCATAGTTTGATATATGTCGCGGAATATTCCGCTGCATAGCCCTAACAGGGGTGACACTCACGAAGGCATAGAAAAAAACGACCAGTACAGGTGGGCGCCATTTTTTTCTGTGCCTTCGTGAGTGTACCCCCTGTTACGGCTATGCAGCGCAATATTCCGCGACATATATCAAGCTTGCACAGCCCAAAGGAGTGCTTTATTGGCTCATAGTTACCACGCATGTTCGTCGGCTTGTTCTTTTCCTGTTGACCTATCCGCACGCGCCACAGGTATTTCAGGTGGATAGTAGAAAAAGACGCTTCTAAAGGGCTAAAAGAAAGGATGGTGATGATGCCAGAGAGTGATGCAGCAAGCTATGCCCGACGCCTCGCTGAGATATTCAACGAACTCGCCGAACGCACCGACGTTATGGAAGTCGTAATGTTGTAGTACCAAAAAGGTGGAAAGCTTGGTTCATGACATCATGCAAATGATATCGGAACATCGCACGTGTGTTCTGTCCGTTATTCTGACTCGGAGACCAATGACACTGAAGTAGGGTTACACTCAGCAGGGCGTATGCTGCGATGACGTAATCGTAGTCGCCAAGTTGTATTACCAGTACATTAAGGAACTGCCCGCCTCGTGTCATGCGAAAGCTATGAATGGCGAGCCACACAATCCTGCGAAGGGGCCAGCCTTACAGCTTTGTATGGTTCTGCCAATGATCCGTGCCAGCACAAGCACGAAGTGCCACATATGGGACAAGAGAATGAGTAAGGCACAGCTCAGATAACCTTGTCTGATGGCGTAATTATTGTAAGAAGCAAAAAATAGGGATATAAATAATAGCGAATAGCAGTTGGTATGTGGGAACCGAAATGATGAATTACTATTATTGACGGTTTCCTGCAAACCAGAGAAAGAATTCACTCTTGACAAACTACGTAACTTCTGTTTGTCAGATACGCTGACACTCTAAAAAAATTACACCATCTACCACTAATGGAACCATGAGGGGATGCGAAGCAGCATTGGGGGTGCACACCAAGTTTCCCTTTACGTTCATCGGCCGTCAAAGCCAAGCGTCGGCGTCGAGCTACCGCTTCCGCTACAGAGAGACAACGCGAGTCTGCGGCGAGGGTAGCGAGGCTTTCGAGACGACTGCAGCGACCGGGAACCGACGGAGCGACCACACGATTCAAGCGAAGGCTTCCTCGACCGAGCGCACGCGCTTAATGAAATGGGGGGAGGGAGAGGAGGGAGATGGTTTACAGGCTGCAGCGCGGGGGGGAGGAGAGGAGAGAAGGCGACTGAACGCCTTGGTAAACGCCAGCGTAAAGGAGGAGAGTGCGTGCCTGGAGCGGCTGCAGCGCGGGGGAGGAGGAGACAAGGTGACCGAACACCTGCGTAAAGGAGGAGAGTGCGAGAGAGAGTAGGCGCATGCGCAGTAAGGGTAGTCCCGCCGCACACCGGATTGAACTCCGCCATAAGCTGCTTCGCATCTAAAATGAGTCATTTGACTCTTTTTCGGGAGTTGTGACCTGACATGTACTTTACTCTCTTTAAAGAAGCGCATGAACTCCCTTTTTGAAGATCCTTATACCGTCTTCGGAAAGTCGTGGTACCCCAAGAAGAGTTAACGTACACATATGACTCTCTTTAGAGTCACGATAGCTTTCTTTTGGGTCCCACGACTCTCTGACGAGAGTATAAGGATCTCAAAGGGAGTTCATGCGCTTCTTTAAAGAAAGTCATATGCGCCTCAAGTGAACCACAAACAAAAAAAAAAAAAGGTCAAAGGAATCTGCTTTTAAATGCGAAGCGTTTCTAGCGAACTTCGGCGACTTTGAGCGTTTCTATCTATCTATCTATCTATCTATCTATCTATCTATCTATCTATCTATCTATCTATCTATCTATCTATCTATCTATCTATCTATCTATCTATCTATCTATCTATCTATCTATCTATCTATCTATCTATCTATCTATCTATCTATCTATCTAGCCGCCTACGACTGCTCTCCAGACAGTATCGTTAATGGGATTTATTCCAAACTTGCTGTTGCATAACATCACTATATGACGAACATGAATGACTGGTCATATGAAAATCATGACTAACTTGTAATGAACGGTATTGGTTTATACGCCATGGCCGCGGTGCTCGTGCTGCCGTTTCCTTAACTTGATATATCCAAAAGTTGGTATGATGACAGAGGTGGTAATATGAAAATCATGACGTGCATGTCATGTACATCATGATTTACATGCCACACTCATAGTGTGTTGACGGCCGTTTCTCTAGCTTGATATACACCAAATTTGGTATTGCGTGATGTGACTGTATGACGAACATAAGTCGCAGGTGGTAATATGGAAAAGATGACATGTCATGTGTAACATGACTTACATGCCACGCTCATGGCACTCTCGCGGCCATTTGGCTAGCTTGATATACACCAAAATGGGTATTGCGCGACGTGACTATGTGACGAACATAAACGGCAGGTGGTAATATGGAAATCATGACATATCATGTGCAACATGACTTGCATGCCACACTCATGGCACGATCGCGGCCGTTTAGCTAGCTTGATATACACCAAGATGGGTATTGCGCGACGTGACTGTATGAAGAACAAAATGGCAGGTGGTAATATGGAAATTATGACATGTCATGTGCAACGTGATTTACATACCACGCTCATGGTGCGCTCGCGTCCAGTTCGCTAGCTTCATATCAGGGCTGGGCAGTATCGAAGATACATGTATCTTAGATACTATCTTAGATACTCTTTGGGTATCTTGTATCTGTATCGAGATACGTCTCGCAAAACGAGTATCTGTATCTGTATTTCCAATACATTCAATAATGTATCGTGTATCTTAAGATACAAGATACTGCTATAGAAATTCCACCTGTGAAAGAATAAACGTCAGCTGAACTCTGCTTCTCAAGCTGATACTGCTGCCACTAAGCCACCTCAGTAAATCTAACGACAGTTATATTCCTTTGTCTTTTCGCCAGAGTGCTCCAGTGAGCATAGCAAAGGTCTAAGCTCGTCTCTACTGGCGGAGCAGAGTCACGTGATGGCGCTCGAGCCATCTCGACAAAAAACAAGCGCGCGAACGTTTATAGTGCAAGCCGACCTTTTGTTTCTCCATATTTTTTTAGGGGCGAAGCTCCTCTTAGTCTAACCTTGTCACGCGTCAGGCGTAACCGGCAGTTCCTCCCGAACAGTATCTCCCCAGGTTGCCCAGGTATCTCCCCAGTGTCGCCCAGGTTGACTCCATTCCTTGATCTTGCTTGGATGTGCTTGCGGGGGGCTTAATCCATCCCTCCTTCCCGCGTCCCACAACCCCACAGCGCATGCGCGTCCCCTCCCCCCTCTCTCTCCTCTCCAACGCTCACCCCCTTTCTCTCCTCCAGGAATCCTCTACTGTACGGAGCGGCGCCCGCGTCCTACACCCCCTCCAGAGCATGCGCGTCCCCTCCACCTCTCTCTCCTCTCCAACGCTCACCCCCTTTCTCTCCTCTAGCAATCCTCTACAGTACGGAGCGGCGCCGGCGTCCTACACCCCCTCCAGAGCATGCGTGTCCCCTCCCCCTCTCTCTCTCCTCTCCAACGCTCACCCCCCTTTCTCTCCTCTAGGAATCCTCTACTCTACGGAGCGGCGTCCGCGTTCCACATCCCCCACAGCGCATCCGCGTGCTCTCCTCCTCTCTCTCCTTTCCTACGCTCAGCCCCCTCTCTCCTCTCTAGGAATCCTCTACGGAGCCATATAAGAACCCATATCCCCCCCCACTTCACCGACCATACAAGCCGTTTCAATGAAGGGGGACCGGAAGCCACGTCTAGCTACCATTTATGAATAAATAAAATTTCTTGTATATATACACACAGTGTTTGACACGTCTTTGATGATGTACCGGACAAAAATTCACGGAAGATTCACGGTTTACCGATGAACCTCCGGAGCTTCGCCCACTCATCCTCATTTCACTCCGTGGAATATGCTGTGATTTTTTTTCTTTTTAACTGTGTCGGTGCCATGAACCTTGTTTGTAGCCACGGTACTGTGCTGCGTACTACAATGCGTGCGGCGTGTTTCGGTGAAATTCGTATCCGGCTATAGTGTTATCCTGTGACGCTTTTTGCCACGTACAATACATCTGGGAAGCTTCTGGGCGGTAGAAGTTCTCTCGGAGAGGAAAATGGTAAAAGATTGCACGTTAGTGAATATATTGCTAACGAACACTTTAAGCAAGTTGATAGGTAGAATATGAAAAATCACTGCAGTTTTATGTCCTCAGTGAACTGTGAGCGCTGACTCGATAGTTATCGTCTTCACCTGATGCTTCACAAAAAAATTGCTACCAGCGTTGTTGTTGCTGTTCTACATCTGTAGGGTGATGCGCTACTACGAAAGCGGTAATACGATTACGGACAAGGTAAGACTCTGCACCGGTATTTGTGTCATGTTGCGGAGGCTTCTTATTGAATTTCTTGCAATTAGACGGCAACCTGCTAGCTGGTCGCCAAGTAGAGCAGCGACACCCATCAAATACAAAAGTGTCAAGTAAACAAATGCCAATAACTAGTTTCGGAATGAAACTACTATACATTAGGCCAGAAAAACATAACTTTCGGCATTCAAACAGATATTTTCATTAAAATAAACAAAGTTGATCGCAGTTGAGACATCTTCAAGCGAACGCTTCTGTACATAGGTATTTGAGGCCTCATTATATAGATCTATAATAGCAAATTTCCAAATGTATCGAAGTATCTTAACCCATTAAGGACCACGAAAGAACTACTGGTGCGATTTTATTGAAATTTTGCTTATTTAATAAACCACGACAGATAACCACACGTGCAAATTTTCATAGAGTTACGTGCGTTTCTTCAGGAGTTATGATACTGTACTATAAAAAGTACGCTGGTCCTTCGAGATAGCAACGGGCAAGGTGACTTGATGCAAGAATGGCTAGTACGCTGGGCCCTTGTGAAACGAATAACAAAGTTATCTTGGCCCGTGCCACTTAATCAAGGACCAGTGCTTTAGGGAAAGCGTAACGTCACGCTTTTCGCCACATGATTTCGATGTATTTTGGCAGAATTCTACTGTTTTGCCGGCTTCTTGTGAAAATGTCCGTATGGATAGAGGGTAATATCAAGCACAGTAGAATCTGGAGAGCTTTGATATTTCTCTTGGGTACAAGAAGGCGCAGTCAGTGTTTTGCTGTTATGCGACTAAAGGACAATAGTCAACGCGTAGAGGGTCTGCTAAAACCTACAATGTGGTAGCAGACCCTTTATGCGTTGTCTGCGGCTATTTCGATCATCTGGGTAAATAGGGGCTGGTACCACTTTTTCTCAGCGATGAAAATTCTCTAGTCATTCGCAGCTTAATCGTAGAGCTCAAACCCCCTCATGGCATTGTTACTGCGGATGAAGAAGGAGGACAGTGGCACTACGTTTTTTTTCTTTTCAGTGAATGGTCACCACGATACAGAGCATAGTGACTCAACTCTGTAGCCTTTCGTCAGCATAACAATTATGCTCTTGTCTTTGCCATTTTCGAAACAAAACTGCTTTCCTGAGTCAAAACAGAAGTTATCTTACCCACGTTCATCTCGTTCCATGTTTTTTTTCTTTTATCGTTAGCAGAGATCATCCATTCGTACCGCCGTCATTCCCCTCCTCCTCCTAAGTTCCCATGTTAGGGTCAGAATCGCCAATTAAAACATCAAGAGGCTCTCGTATATTCACAGCGACATCTTTCGCAGCCTCATGAGTCTGAGATAACCGAAAAAACGGCATTCATAACAAAAAAAGCCTGTTGAATCTATGATGCAACGCACAACAAAGGGTTACATGTATGCTCCCACGAAGTCCCAGTGTACTAAATAAAGTACAGCAACATTTGATTACTCCTCACAGCAAAACTATGCACTCTATAGGCTTCTCGCGCTTTGCAGGGATTGAGTTGCTCTTCCTGAAGCAGAAACCGTCCGTTTTTTCAACATATAAAATGTAAAACTTCAAATTAATTTAGAAAAAGTAGTACTGACCACGTGCTTTTAACAGGCTCTCAATTTCCTAAAGTTTGACGACTCATAAAACAGAAAAAACATAACCGAGTCAATATTCCAAATTAGGATTTTCTTGCTGCAACCTTTGGCATCAGAAATTGTAATGAGCAAGATCAGAATATTCTGTTTTGTATTTTCTATGCCCGAAAAAGGAAGTGTACTTTTTAAAGTACACTGGTCCCTAATGGGTTAAGCTACAATTGTGAAGTATCGTATCGGATACATTCATCCCGGAAGTATCTTGTATCTGTATCTCCAATACTTCTCGCCCGAGTATCTTGTATCGTATCGCGATACAATTTCAAAGTATCTTTGCCCAGCCCTGCTTGATATACACCTAGATTTGTATTACGCGACGTGACTGTATGACGAACATAAATGACAGGTGGTAACATGAAAATCATGACATGCATGCCATGTACAACGTGATTTACATGTGATGCTCATGGTGCGCTCGAGGTCGTTTCGTTAGCGCGATAAACAGCAAAATTGGTATTGCCTGACGTCACTGTATGGCAAACATAAACGACAGGTCCTAACGTGTAAATCATGGCATGCATTTTTTTTCATTAATGTTATGTAGAGCGTAATTTGCTACTTGCTGGCTGCTTCGCATTACATCGATTCCCACAATGCATGGGATCTGCCGGTTTTTTTTTCTAATAAAGTGTAAATAAACAAATACATACATTTCGTATGATTTGCTTGGAAACCCTAATGGAGTATTTAATGAATTAAAGAACTCTATGCGTGACTATACTGAGATAATGAAAAAAAGACATTGTTCTTACCGACTTTTGTCACCTCGTTGTGCAGCGTCCTGCTCAAGTACTTCGCGGAAATTTTGCGGAGACTCGGGATCGCTGATGAGATCTTCCAGCGTGTCGTATACTCTGATTCGTTTTCCGTGGACTAAAACAAGCTTGTCCATTTCCTTCAAGTAGTTCCCTTGATTGCAGACCATTATGCGAGTCTGAAGGTGCAGGAAGTGTTGGAACAGTAGTTCAAGAGTTAGCAGGCAGGACCATAAGCGTGCGCAGGCTCCCCCTCAGCGGGGGGGGGGGATGTTCGTCGCGGCGCCCCCCCTCCCTATTAAGTCAATGTACGGGGAAGACTTTGTGCCCCTCCCTTTGTAGGTGACTAGGGGGAGCCCCTCTCCCCCCTCACCCCTGCTCCCTACGTGCGCACACCTATGGGCAGAGCAATAAGTTCAATTGAAAGTGATGACTTTGCATCGTAAGCATGCGCTTGCAACGCTCCATGAAGGAGTAGGATGTTCAGCACTATTGAGCAGAACGTTTGTTAGAAAAAAAATGAAAGCACCATTAGGACCTAAAGTAATTGTTTTCACTCAATGATCTTGTATTACCTACCTGTATGTGAAAACAGGAGAGTGTAAGCTGCATTAGAGCCAGCTATACCGATGAAAACATTTCTTTATTGAAGTGCAAAGACAACGGAGAGTTTTCCGGGACTCCTATGACAACCTCCTGCGATAGCCCAGGCCCGCCGAACGACCTCGGCGGCGCCGTCGTGAAGGATGCCTTCCCACTGCTCTGGGGTGCGGGTGTACCGAAGGATTGGTAGAAGGGGACAAAAGTAGGCAGCGTCCGAGTAAGCGGCGTGGAAAGTTGGGCAAGTTGATAAGTGTTCATTTTTGGGACGAGACACGAAGAAAGAAGCGCGACAAACAAGCGCAGAATAACGACTGGATTTATTGAAGGATGAAATCAGCCTTTTTAAGAGTATCAGCCCATATGACTGCTTTTTAACAGCTTTTGTCTGTTTCAGTGATAACCCCATAACCTGCTTTTCTTTTTTCATGGCTTTCAGCTGTTCCATTGCAAAACCCTAGGGGGATAATCATATGGACGGAGACTGTTAAAAAGGCTGACTTCATCATTCAGTAAACCCAGCTGTTATTCTGCGCTTGTTTGTCTCGCTTCTTTCTTCGTGTCTCGTCCCCACCGCGCAGTTCGACCAAAAATGAGCGTCCGAATCCTGCGACTGCTACGACATAGCCAGAGTCGGCAGCCTGAATCATATTTGGCAAACTTCCAAGTTATGTTTCATCATCGCGCAGTCCAGCTGCTCCGAAATAGCCAGTGCCGTCCACCATGGCCATACCGAGATAAAGCCGTCCCGCTGATGAAGACATACAGTCGAGAAAGATGTACAAGTGGGAGAAGCGATTATATTTAGAGATGACGATGAGCCCATCATGTGATGTGCTCACAAGATGTATATATACGAGGGTTATTCCAAAAGTAGGCTCTTTGCTAGTATTTAAATATTTACACGTCAGAATAAACATTTATTTGTGCAGCGCCATATGCGTATCATCATATCTTATCACAGAACATGCAGTGGTCGCAGCATATTGAACACATTACATCCAAAGCACTGAATTCCTTGCAACTCCCTCTTTTATGCACCAGACGGGATCCTCAGTTAACCAACTGGATAGCCAGCTTTCTTAAATCTCGATCTCAATACGTGTCATTTAGCTCCACTTCGTCTTCAACCGTCAATGTGACTTCTGGCGTTCCATAGGGATCCGTTCTAGGACCTATATTATTTTTTGTATTTATAAATTACCTTCCTAGCAACATAAAGTCAAAGGTCCGTCTTTATGCCGACGACTGCGTCCTATATCAAATAATTTCATCTCCTAGTGACCATACCTTACTTCAGGATTCCTTCAGCAGTTTTTGCACATGGTGTAGACATTGGCAGATGCGCATTAACTTTCAAAAAACTGTAGTCGTATCATTCACAAACAGCCACTTTCCGTTGCAGCATGTGTACACCTCCGACAACACAATAATCCCCCCGGGCACAAGAGTACAAATACCTTGGGGTTATCTTATCACAGAACTTGCAGTGGTCGCAGCATATTGACCACATTACATCCAAAGCACTGGAAAAAATTAGGTTACCTGCGTCGTACGTCATCTAAATCCCCGAAGTGCACTAAGTTACTGTTGTATAAAACGCTTATACGTCCTATACTAGAGTATGCTTCATGTGTCTGGAACCATAGGTCGGCACTTTAAGGGAGTACTCACTCAAACTCACTCACCACAATTTTTTCAGCCTTCGCACTCACTCACGTTCACACTCACGTCCACTCACACTCATGAGTACTCACTCACGTTCACACTCACGACCACTCACACTCATGAGTTCTCACTCACGTTCACACTCACGCCCACTCACACGCATGAGTACTCACTCATACTCAACTCACCACGTTCAAATGAGTGTGAGTGAGTGTGAGTTGAGTGCACTCATGAGTGAGTGTGCCGAGCTCCATAGGTCGCTGCTTCAAAAATGGTTTGTGCAGTGCTGCATTTGGTTTGTGCACTCGGTTGCGCTGCTTCAAAAATGTTCAAGTGGCATAGGTCGGCACTTTAAGGGAGTACTCACTCAAACTCACTCACCACAATTTTTTCAGCCTTCGCACTCACTCACGTTCACACTCACGTCCACTCACACTCATGAGTACTCACTCACGTTCACACTCACCTCCACTCACACTCATGCGTACTCACTCACGTTCACACTCACGTCCACTCACACGCATTAGTACTCACTTCATACTCAACTCACCACGTTCAAATGAGTGTGAGTGAGTGTGAGTTGAGTGCACTCATGAGTGAGTGTGCCGAGCTATGTCTGGAACCCGCATAAAATATGCGACGTCACCAAAATTGAATCTGTACAAAGGAGGACAGTTCGTTTCATTTGCCATCGATATGATCGTAATTTTTTCACCTTCATCAGCAATGAATTCCTTGCAACTCCCTCTTTTATGCACCAGACGGGATACCGATTCCTTGAAGCTATTACACTAATTTGTTCACTCATCTTGTCGGCTTTCTTCAGACGATTACATCTCCTATGCTAATACTCTTTCAACTAGACATTACCATAGCCTCAACTTAAAGCCTTTCTTTACGCACACGAACAATTTTAAGAATAGTTATTTTCCTAGAGTTATTGAAAGGTGGAATGAATTACCGGGTAGTATTCGTGAATTGTCGTTGTCTGATTTTGTAGACGCACTGTTATGATAATTCGTTTGCTTTTGTTTTTGCTGTGATGTCATCCTTGTGAACAATGTATTTGTGTATGAAAGTGTACTCCACTCCTGCAATAGCCCTGCATAAGGCTGCAGTATTTGAAAATAAATAAAATAAATAAATAACATGGAGAGAATTCTTTGCGCAGCTACTGAAGTTATTGTTCTGTCTCAGTAGTCGTCTGTTTGTCGGGAAATGAGGACAACAATGTCAGCGAAAATCGTTGTTCCCGCCTGTTGTGAAGTGAACGCTGTAATTCTATTTTTGCATGAAGAATGATCATCAGCTTCTCAAATTCATGGTGAGTTGTGCCTACTTTATGGACCTATGAGTGAAGAAAAGGTCAGAAAATAGTGTCGATGACTTCACAAATGGTCGTAAAATTGTGCCCGACGAAGAGCGGAGTAGCAGGCCCAGCATCCCGACCAATGAAACTGTTCAACAGGTGAACCGGGAATTGCGATTAGATCGATGAATGACAGTTAGTGGTCTATCGCATAAATTATCTGTTGTTGACCGCACTGCAGTTTACACGATTCTAACAGAAAAGCTCGGATATCACAGTCTGTGAAAAGGTGGGTACCAAAAAGCGCTTGCCGACCAACTCAAACAGCAAAGAATGTAAAGTGGATGAGAGCTTTTGGGCGACCAACGACAAGGCGGAGATGATGTTTTCGCAGATACAGGAGACGAGATTTGGATATCCTATGCCACAGCAGAAGCAAAACAAAAATCAATGCAGTGACGCCGCTCCTCTTCACAAAAACCGGAAAAAATTTACGCATTCTCCTTACTAGAGTAGGGAAATTGTGGCTACGTTTTTTGGGACGAAAAGGGCGTTCTTTTGGTTGATTTCATGGAATGTAGGACCGCATTTACAGCTGACGCATACTGCGAAACGCTCACTAAACTGAGACGTGCAATCCAAGATCGATGGCGCGGGAAACTGTCGTCTGGAATTGTCCTCCTCCAGCGGCGTCCATCGCGGAGGCCATTATTTTACGCTGATAACGGCGCTTCATACCACGTAACGAACATAATTGTCGACAATTAAGAGTAAGCATCAAGCGGCCGCAATAGAAAATGCGCAGCTCGGGCCCGCGCGTAAGAGACTGCGTACTGGATTCTACGCCACAGCAGAGTGTTCTGCTGGAGCAGGCTTATAAGAGCTTGGACACGGTGACTCCATTCATGAACACTGCAGTCCTATAGGTACACAAGTGTAGCAAAATATTACTGAATTTTTCAGGACATGTTAATTAAGTAGAAATTCACATTCAAATAAGAAGAATTGCAAATAAAAGGATTCAAATTTCATTTCAACAAATTTAGCTCCTGATAACAAGTTCCAACATAGCTATTTGAGTTCAGTGAACTTTCACTTAGACGAACTTTTTCCTGGGGTCCCTTGAATTTCGTTCAAGTTAAATTTCACGGGATAAGGACACTCTCGGTGGGTTTTTGCCGTCGCCATCGTCCATTGGCGTCATGTTCCGTACATGTATGCGTATATACACATATATATACCAATAGGCGTAAGGTAGCCGACACAAGAAGGTATAACATGGAGAGAATTGAACATGTTCTGAAGAACGGACGATGCCTCAAAGCTGTGAAGAGAAAACTGGGCATGGACAAAGACCAGATGTATGCACTGAGGGACAAGGAAGGCAGTCACTATCAATATGGATAGGATATTTGGAGCAGCGGAGTAGTTCTACAGAGATTTGTATAGCAGCTGGGACCACCAAGACGATAATGTAAGAAGTAGTTGTAGCCCAGAGGACGTGAACATCCCACCAGCAACGCCAGGGTGAGCAAGGAAAGCCTTGGAGGAATGCAAAGAGGGAAAGCAGTTGGTGACGATCAGGCAAAATCAGATCTATTGAAAGACGGTGCACAGACAGAAAAACTGGCCACCCTGTATACGAAGTGTCTCTTGAAGGTGAGGGTACCAGAATCTTGGAAGAATGCTGATATCACCTTAATCCATAAGAAAGGGGACGTCGACTTTGAAATATTACAGGCCGATCAGCTTACTCTCTGTTGTCTAAAAGTCAATTTACAAAATTAATAGATAATAGAATTAAGATAACATTATAGTTCAATCAGCCAATAGACCAAGTAGGACTTCGTACAGGCTACTCAACAATAGACCATATTAATACTATCAATCAGGTGACAGAGAAATGTGCGGAATACAACCAACCCCTATATACAACCTTCCTAGATTATGAGAAGGCATTTGATTCGGTCTAGATATCAGCAGTCATGCAGGCGCTGCGGAATCAGGGCGTCGACGAAGCATATATAAACATACTTGGAAGAAACCTACAGCGGATCCGCAGCCATCATTGTCCTCCATAAAGAAAACGACAGAATCCCTATAAAGAAGGGTGTAAGGCAGGGAGAAGTGATCTCCCCAATGCTATTCACCGTGTGCTTGCAGGAGGTTTTCCGGGCCCTAGAATTGGGAAGAGTTAGGGATAAGAGTCAATGCAGAGTACCTTAGTAACCTGTGATCCGCTGATGACATTGCATTGTGGAGTAACTCAGGGGACAAATTACAACTCATGATTACTGAATTGAACAAGGAAAGCAGAAGAGTACGTCTGATAATTAATATGCATAAAACTAATGCGTAAGAATATCTGGAGAACACAGCTCCTTTGAGATAGGTAGCGAGACACCGGTAGTTGTAGTGGAATACATCTACTTTGGACAGGTAGTAACCATGGAGCCAAATCATGAGAGTGAACTAGAAGAATAAGGATCGGGTGGAGCACATTCGACAAGCGTTCTCAAATCATGAATGGTAGTTTACCACTAACCCTGAAGAGGAAGGTATATAGCAGCTGCATCTTACCGGTACTTATTTACGGAGCGGTAACGTGGAGGCTTAAAGAGAGGGTTCAACTTAAATTTATGATGAAGCTGCGAGCAACGGAATGGAAAATGAGGTGTAACCTTAAGAGACAAGAAGAGAGCAGAGTGGGTCAGAAAAAAAACGGATGTTAAGACACCATAGTTGAAATCATGAAGGAAGAAATGGACATGGGCAGGGCACGTAGCGCGTAGGCAAGATAACCGCTGGTCATTAAGGGTAACTAACTGGATTCGAAGAGAAGGAAAACGCTCGAGGGGGAGATAGTAAGTTAGATGTGCAGATGAGATCGAGAAGTTTGCGGATATAACGTGGCAGCGCAAAAACGCTGTTAAGAACTACTGTGGCTTCCCCCTGACGACGACAGCTTGGGTCCTCTTTATGATAAGTAGGCTTGGCAATCCTTGTTACGCGACTTCTCGCAACTTCTAGTCTCCATCACCGTCCAAAATTATGTCTCCTTCACAATAGAACAAGTCCTGTGTCACCAGTAGCGTAGCCAGAAATTTTTTTCGGGGGGGGTTCAACCATACTTTATGTATGTTCGTGCGTGCGTTTGTATGTGTGCGTGCATATATATATATACGCAAGCAAAACTGAAAAATTTCGGGGGGAAGGGTTTGAACCCCCCCCAACCCCTCCCCCCCCTGGCTACGCCACTGTGTGTCACACTGCTGCGTGTGACTCAGGACTACACAGATATTTGTGCGAATGGCTTACACTGCTCCCGGCTTTCTAGTTCAATACGTTTGAACATGAGCAGCTCCTTTCAGTTCTGACTCCGTGGATGCAGCTGCCAGCGCTGGATCTGAGGCGTTCGCGTAAGACCCATGTTGTCTTAAAGTCTGGCTGCGGCTTGCTCGTGTCTACGCCAGAACAATATCGTACGGCAAAGCCTCTTGTAGAATATCGATCAGCATCGCAGAAAAAAGTCACCGTTGGTACGTTTAGTGCTGAAAGACATCGGATGTTGAGCTGCACAGAGTCAAAGTTGCCTGAGGCCTCGCACGTCGCTTCCTGACTTCACGTGAGGGAGATTGCGAAGCGCTGACAGATGGCGTTGCTCTATCCGTTTCCCCTACACACAGACAGTGCTGAACTTACCTTGTTTCTGAGCAAGCCGTCGCTGCTGATTACCTCCCTGAACAAGCGGCTGGCGACGACAGGGTCGAGGGAGCTGAGAGGATCGTCGAGAAGGAACACGTCGCTCTTACTGTACACCGCCCTGGCGATGGAGATGCGTTGCTTTTGGCCGCCACTGAAGTTTGCTCCCTGCGCGTTTCAAGTGCAAAAGCATTAATGCTTACTCACATAGTGTTTCACTGCAATAGCCTAACTTTCATTCAGAGACTCAATTACTTCACAACTCTTCGAACGAGTGCGTATAAGAAAAAAAATTATTGGCGCATAAAACAGGCATTCAGTTTACTATACTTTGACTCTAAAATAAATATACTGCTCAAATCCAAATGCTGCCGCATTTTCGGCTCCATGCATGATATGGAAACTCTCACTCCACGAGCTCTCCTTAATAAGAAAACACGGTGTGAAGATGTAAGTACAAGACAACAGCTGTCACTGATAACTTGAAAATGTATTAAGAACAAACCGCGCAGAAACTTTGAATGTAGAAGGAACAGTGTACGTAGCAAAAAAATAGTTAATAAGAATTCGCACGACACACAACTTTAATTTAATTCATGGCTGATACAGCTATGTTGGCATGCCAGCATTTTTAAAAAATGTTTGATCACTTTGCAATTTATAAAACAATGCTATTCGTGTACTCAGTGAAGGGTCAATTATTGTACCCGGAGGTACACTACATAAGAAATATGTAAGGTGATGTCAAAATCGGGAGATCTTTACACCAAGAGTTAGCACACTACTGTTGGAAAGGTACAGTCCCGTTCAGGTCTGTGTAGTGCGCGCGAGCAGTCGGCATTGCTCAGCGGGGAGGCACCTTGCAGCAGCTGCGGACTTCGACGAGGTGTGCCCTAATAGACATGCAGACCTGCGCACTTTGTTTGGCCGGTTGTGCGCATTATACGAGGCTGTCACGTTTTTGTGCGGCCGCGTGCTCGGAACAGTTACAAAGCGCGCATCGTTTGGTTCCGAAATAGTCGGGCACGCGTTATCGGCCCAAACGCATCTTTCTTTGGCGCACTGAGGACGCGTTTTTCTCAGACGCCTTAAGCGCACTGAGGTCGAGTGCAACTTCGTTTAAACAGGGGCACTCTTCAACGTTCCCCCTCAAGCATAATAGGTCTGTAAGTCTATTAGGCCACGCATGCTCCGGAGCAAACCATGTCAGACGACGCACCTACCGCAAGGTGCCACCCCCTCCCTTCCTAGAGCAAGGCCAGGCTGCTTGGAGCGCTCTACACAGACGTGGGTGCGGCTGTACTTGGCGCATGAAGGTGAGAATAAAGCTGTGGTATCACAACTGTGTTGCGGCGCGATCAGGAACGCCAACTGCACCTTCTGCTGCAGCGCCATTTATTGCTGCTGATTTTCGAAGTGCAGAACTTTTACCTTTTCACCAGCCTCAGTCATATCCCCTGAATATAGCTTGTTGATGTCATTCATAAGTTGGCAACCTTTGTATCACACTTTCGTAAAAAACCGGGGTCCATGGGTTTTCCGTACAGGATATTATCACGCATCGTCATGTTGTGCAGAACGGGTAGTTGCGATGTAAAGGCAATGTGGCCCTGAAAAGTAGTAAAAAAAAAACTGTACTTGTGCAGTTATTCTCTATTCGTATATGCTGCTTAATGTTTTAAAAAAAGCATGTTTTTTTTAATTCACGTGGCGGCAATACCGGCAACACAGACATTGCTCATGAAAGGTCCTGGAAGTAACAGGGTGTACGTTCGGGCTTATGGCTTGAAGTTTTGCCATTTAAATGTTCACAGTACGGCGCACTGACGTCCTGCCGTAACTACGAATGAAAAAAGTGGGATGTTAATTCTATTTTTCAAGGCGAAAGCCTGAGATGTCTCATCAAACGGGAAATTTGACCGGCGGCAGTGACCGTCCCCTGGCGTCGTGGACGAGTGATTAAAAAACATAATCACGTGATGACGTCACTATATGTCGTCATCATGACGTCACAGATCACAATAATTTGTTATGTCTCTATGAAGTAGCAAATTCTGACGTGACGTCACGTGACGTAACGCCACACGATGCTGCTATGGCGCCCTCCTTTGGGTGGCGAACAAAACCGGAGAGAGCGTGACCTCAAGAGAAGAAAATGAAGACGGCGCTTGGCAGTGGCGCGTGAAGCCACGGCTGGTGTCGCCTGCTCCCTTATACATCGACTGAGAGGGAAAAGAAGGCTTTCGCCTTTGAGTAGTCTCAGGCAGGTACAAGACCCTGTGAGTTTTTGTTGTAGCGCCAAGTTGGCGTTTGCAAAGATACAGATTGATAAGAAAACAAGACATCAGGGGAGGAGGCAAGCTAGAAGTTGTGGCTAAACAGGGAATACCGAAACGACTGCAGATCCTGCTCCACAACTAACACACTATTCCATATGGTGTGGGAGTATGGACGCAACACATAGTACCACCTATCACTGGACCAAACGTTGATCAGTGGGAGGCCCAGCTGACAAGCCTTGAATATAAGCGACGTCTGGTGAACAAGGCCAGGCTGACAGCTCAGGTTTACGGCATCCTGAACTAGGGACGATGGCAGAGAAGGGGCAGCAGAAAGCACAGGACCGGCATGATTGGCGGAACATAGGAGAGGCCTTCGCCCTGCAGTGGGCGTAGTCAGGCTGACCATGAACTAGGGACGCCACCCAATTTGGGTTACTCTGCGTCGGCTCACTTAAGTGAATAAAGTTTATTCCTTTGCAACATTTCGATACGGCGGTTAATCTTCGTCAGAGAAGCAGCTGTCTGATTAGTTTTAGATGCCAAGCATCTTATGCTCAGGGCTTTGTCTGTCCCTCCCGCGTCACGCGTCCCGGTTCCCCCATCCCCCCGTCCCGCGTCCGGCCACTTTCATGAAGTAGGGAAGCACCCATTATGCCAACCAGAACACTGTAGTAATATGAAGGCCGTCAACCACTACTACAGTCATCAAAGTCATGGCCGAGAGCACAGAGAGGCTGCTTAGCAATGGCTAGGCAGGTGGTGTCTGTCGCCCAGGTTGACGCCATTCCTTGATCTTGCTTGCATGTGTTGGGAGGGGGCTTATTCCGTCCCTCCTTCCCGCGTCCCACACCACCACAGCGCATGCGCGTCCCCTCCACCTCTCTCTCTCCTATCCTACGCTCACCCCCTTTCTCTCCTCTAGGAATCCTCTACTCTACGGAGCGGCCCCGGCGTCCCACACCCCCCACAGCGCGTCCCCTCCCCTCCTACGCTCACTCTCTTTCTCTACTCTAGGAATCATCTACTCTGCGGAGCGGCTCCGGCGTCCCACACAGCGCATGCGCGTCCTCTCCCCCCTCTCTCCTCTAGGAATCCTCTACTCTACGGAGCGGCTCCCGCGTCCCACACCCCCCACAGCGCATGCACGTCCCCTCCCCCCTCTCTATCATCTCCTACGGTCCCCCCCCGTCCTCTCCTCTAGGAATACTCTACGGAGCGGCGCGCACGACAGGTGGTGTGAGTGACAGCTGCATACTCCGCTGGGGGGCGCCACGGTAGTTCCGCGGTATGAAAATGACGGAGCGCGCGCGCCTCATTATCTCTCCTGTGCAGCGCCGCGATGTGCGCCCGGACCGCTGCCGTGAAATGAGAGCGGCGACGTTCCTCCCGCTCAAGCCAATTATCTCCCCGCTGCTTCGCATCCACACGTGGTTCCCTTTAGCGAGAGATGGGGAATTTTTTTTTAGAACATACATCAGTTGTACTTACTGCGCAGGTGACTGTTCCCTTAATTTGGTGCATGTCTCCGAGTATAGCGGCAAGCAGGGAAGACTTGCCGCAGCCCACAAATCCTACGACGCCAATCAAGGCCCCTGGGTCAACCGACAAGTTTATATCGATCAGCTGTGCTAGTGAGCCCGCCTGGGTTGGTTTAACCCAAGAGAAAGAGCATTTATCCAGTATCAAGGTGCCTGCGGGAAAAAAAAGGTGTTTTTTTTTTCGCCCTCGCAACTCTACGAATGCATTACCGGCAAAATTCTCTTTCACACACTATGATTCTCAACAAGGAAACTAGAATTTGATTTCGAGCATCAAAAAAACACACTCCAGGACATCCTTTTTTTTTTTCAATAGAACTAGCCATGTGCAGATCGATAAGAACACGCGTGCTCCAGTGTGATGTGGTGGCCTTGTGGTCTCAATAAATTTTACCACGGCCAGTTTATCGGACAACATGCTAATTTCCTAGCGCGTAGCGGGCCGGGATCCTTAATAACAACAATAATAATAATAATAATAATAATAATAATAATAATAATAATAATAATAATAATAATAATAATAATAATAATAATAATAATAATAATAATAATATCTGGGGTTTAACGTCCCAAAACCACGATATGATTATGAGAGACGGCGTAGTGGAGGGCTACGGAAATTCCGACCATCTGGTGTTCTTTAACGTGCTCTGACATCGCACAGTACAGGGCCGGGATCCTAACAAGATAGAAGTTCACGAAAAAACAAGCTCGAAGCGATCAGAAATTGTTGAACAGTGAATGCCTATGGAGCCAGCGTTTTCGCACGTGGACTCATCGTCGTACACGAGTAGCAAAGCGTACACAGAGAATCTGCTGCCTTAAAGAAGACTAGTCTGCTTGTCGAAACGTTGCCTCCAGCGAAATTCTCTGTTCAACGATTTATCGTCACTTCATCACTGTCAGAAAATCGACCGAGGATTGTTCGTCTTTCGCGCATTTATTACAGCAAAAAGATACGAGTGCTATCAGCAAGCAAAACATTCGAGGACTACTTCTTTCACGGGCTTTGAGTAAATATTCTGCTTACAAAGTTTAGTTTGCAGAAGCTAACCACTTTGGGCCAATTGTTGTTGTACAGCACGCATTAAAGCCAAGTTTCTAGCCAGGAAATACATTTTAGGTCAGCAGCAAAGGTTGATTCTAATTTGCGCGTAGGGGGGAGGCGGTCTGCACAGCTGGCGTTACAAGGAGGGCGGCGCGGGTGAGAGAAGGGGTGGAGGAGGGAAGCAAAGTCAGACTAACAGTGAGTTGCAAAAAATAATGTTCTCAATATTATGATAAAGGTGTAGAAGATTTTTTTTAGTACACTGTTCATCGAGTGTTATACACCATGTTTAAGATAAAATGCCACCAAAAATTAGAGCTTCATAGCCTTGGGGCGTGTTATGGACGACGCTTCCCATAGCTTACGCATTTTGCCATGATCATAGCAGCCATGCTACGATTCTGCATTATTCTTTCAGGAAAGCAACCGTATTCATCGGTGCCACACGTCCAATAATCTAGTTATACAGGCCATGTCAAGCACCTGTCCATTATGTGCTTTACGTATTTATTCTGTGGTCATCGCCAAGCATGGTCGTCGCTTCTCTTTGCCTCTTACCTTTTGTTGATCAAAAAGTGGATGTGCGTTACATTGAAAGTACTTAGCGAAACTTGGTAATTCCTCGAAACACTCTCGCATTCACACACGCTTCCACTCAAGACACACACACCACACACCGCGCTTACTACCAACTGTTTATAATGCGTGACTGATCATCATATTTCTACAGTTTGAGTGTTTTGAGGGATTACCAAGTTGCGCTAAATGAAAGTGAAATGCAGCACGTGAGCAGTGCGCATGTGCTAGAAATAGCTCCACCGACGTGAAACCCGTGGAGGGGGGGGGGGGATGCGAAGCACCGGTGTTTCCCATAGGGAAACACCGTCCTCTCATTACTACAGACAGCGTCCATCGGAGAAACAAAGCTTTTGCTGAGCCAACGCGCTGTCTTATTTGCAACTTGCGTCACCGTGACCGGCGACGACAGGAAGACGCAAACAGCCCGAGCGCATAAGGTGCTTCGCGCCTAAAATAAAGCAGAATATAGTTATAGATGCTTGAATAGATAAACGAGCGCGCGCCCGAGACTTCCACCTAAACATTTGTCATCTCTCTAACGTCGGCAAGGGTAAGAATGTGAGCCTGCTAACTTACACATAGCAGGGGTTTGAGGGCAAAAAGACACGGAGGCAAGAAGCCACGATGTCGACACTTTTAAGCTACTGGCGCCGTCCTGTCTGTCCATAGAAGACTAAATGTGACAACATTATGACTTAATGTACGATTCAACATACATTCCTAATTCATGTGGAAACAGCATCTATGTAGCCGCAAACATAAGCTTTGTTACCTGTCCTCGTAGAGGCATCGTTTCCGACATCACATTGTCTTTCATGGAACTCTTCGGCCGTGCAGAAGTCTGCGATTCTACTGAGAGATAGCTTGGCCTAAAACAAAAAAAAAAAAGGAACAAATCATAAGGATGTTTCGCATACGAGATGCATAGCGGACAGAAACTTGCTAGAACAAGCCACATAACCAATACGTGAAATGACATGATTTTCAAGGAACTTTCGATTTACGTGTCAGACGAGAACAAGGTGCAACAGCGCGGACTACAATCGTACCGGCTGGGAAGCCATACGTTGAACAGTCTGACCATTCTTAACTAATAACAAGAATTATATAATCGCAATGGAAACAGCGTCAGGAGCTCTAGCACGCTCAACTGAAGAATGCGCAGGCACTTATGCACTTACTGTGGGATGCGAAACGTTTGAATATTGAAGCATATAGACTTCCCACGTGTCAAGCGCCACGTATGCAGCTGTCCTAGTTTCAAATTTTGTGTCCGCTTTAATATAACATGAGAAAGCTAGGCATCAATTTCCGCTTGATTGTTAGGATAAAAATTTAAAAAACAAAAATTTACACCATCTCCCACTAAAGGGAACCATGAGGCGATGCGAAGCAGCATTGGGGTGCACAACAAGTTTCTCTTTACGTTCACTCGGCCGTCTAAGCCAAGCGTCGGCGTCGAACTACCGCTTCCGCTGCAGAGAGACAACGCGAGTCTGCGGCGAGGGTAGCGAGGCTTTCGAGACAACTGCAGCGACCGGGAACCGACGGAGCAACCACACGATTCAAGCGAGACTTCCTCGACCGAGCGCACGCGCTTATATGAAATGGGGGGAGGGAGAGGAGGGAGTGGGTTTACATCGTTTGCCAGCTAGCTGAAAATTATGATACGTGAAAGCTTCCCATACAGTATACGTACTTACCTCGTACAAAACGCTATGAACTGCCGTTCAAATGAGATGAAAGACGCACTAACACCGGACGCTTTTCACGACCGACGGTGCGAGAAACTGAAAACGAATAAAGTCACGGGAACGGGAAATGTAGCACGTTCACTTTCACTTCACTGCCGAACCCCGCGCAAGCCTTCCTGAAATTTGTGTTCCGCAATTATGTGGTAATTTGATGTCGTAAAATATCCACCTCTCTTACGTCACTTGACTTTCGCAGCCGGCGACGCGAATAGCGTGGTTCCTTGTATAGCGATCAGGTTAATGGCTTGAAAAAACCGCGTGAGAATATAACACTCTGGTTTCGACGGTTGTATCCGTAACACGAGAACTGAGTAACACTCTTGTTCATATTCCAAGCACTTTCCGACACAGCACTTCCTTCCGGTTTCCCAAATATTCACAAGAATCTTTTGAAAAATAAAACCGTTCTCAAATCGATTGTTTGCATTGAAGTGATTTGCTATATGGGATGCATATGATATCCAAACCTAAGTTTAGTGAGGACAAGGACTAATCAACTTTCAGAAAAACCAGTAGATTCCATGCACTGTGGGAATCGATGTAATGCGAAGCAGCCAGCAAGGAGCAAATCATGCTGTACATAATATGCGTACCATGATTCACATGTTAGGACCTGTCATTTATGTTCGCCATACAGTCACGTCACGCAATACGAATTTTGGTGTATATCAAGCCAGCGAACTGGACGCAAGCGCACCATGAGCGTGGCATGTGAATGGCATTGTAGATGACATGCATGCCAAGATTTTAGTTACCATCTGACACATATGTTCGCTATGCAGTCAAATCCTCCCGCAATTCTAATTTTGGTGTATGTCAAGCTAGCGACACGGCCGTGAGCGCGCCATGAGCGCGGCATGGAAGTCATGTTGCACATGACATGTCACGATTTCCCTATTACCACTTATCATTTATGTTCGTCGTACAGTCATGTCACGCAATACCAAATTTGGTTTATATCAAGCTAGCGAAACGGCCGCGAGCGTGCCATGAACGTGGCATGCAAGCGATGTTGCACATGACATGTCATGATTTCCATATTACCACTTGTCATTTATGCTTGTCATACAATCACGTCGCTCAAAACGACACTTTTTGTACATTTCAAAGTGTGTTCGGCGAAGCTTGTGGCCATTCGACTAACTATGACATGTCTTTTTTTTTTTTACACTCTCAGTGGGATGGCACACAAACGGAATGTGTGCGTGTTTTCTTTTTTAATTTTTTACCTCGAATCGCAGCGAGACGCGAGACCAATCTGCCTCCATTTCGCATGCGTTCGTATTCTCGCGCTTTGCGCATCGTCAAGACGCCATCCGCGTTCCAGCGTTTAAAGGGGAACTGACACAAAATTTCGGGGCCGAGACAACCTGCGGGTTCGATTCCTGTGAACATGTGTATATCATCTGCAAGATATCAACAGCGAATATAGCTTGGAAGGTATTTTAAATTGATTTTGAAGTTTGCGTGAGCGATCGACTCCCTCGCGCTACTGACTATCGCAAAGGGGACCTAGGTGACCCCCCCTACCTCCCTCACGTGACCACGCTGCAACAAGTTGTGATGACGTCAGAGCCGCCATATTTTATTTTTGCCGCGTTCGCTCCAGCCAACGTTTCTAGATTATTTTCAGTTAGCAAACTAGCTTTGAGAGGCGGCCACGTTTTGTCGCCGTGGCGAGAGGTGGCGCTGGCGTAGCGTTGACATCGGGTGCGATGCAGTACGAAGGGCGACGCTTGCCTAAGCCGCGTGTTTTTGCTGCGTTGTTGGTGCTCGCGCGCTAATCACGCATGCATTCTGAGGTCTCACGCGTTCCACAAATGTGCGAGCAGTGATCGTGTACACGTATTTCTGCAGATACCGCGAAATGTCAGCGCGGATTCTCGACATGCCTAGGTGCAGCGTGCCGAGCTGTTGTTCAGGGTTTGCTTCGGCAGTGCCAAGTCCCGTCCCGCGACACTTTTAGATGTGAAGCATCTTATGGCGAAGCTTAATCCGGTGGTGGTGGTGGTGGTGGTGGTGGTGGTGGTGGTGTGCCGCGTGCCCACCCTTACTGCGCATGCGCAAACAGTTAAAGGAAAAATAAAAATAAAAAACCTCCTCTCCCCCCTCTCTCTCCTGTAGGCATCCCTCCCCATGGCATCCACACCCTCACTGCGCATGCGCCTCCCTTTCTCTCTCCCCTCTTACACTCCCCCCCCTCTCTCCATCCCTGCCCGCGGCGTCTAACTCCCCCTGCGCATGCGCGTCCCCCCCTCTCTCTCCTCTCCTACGCTCCCCCCCTCTCTCCTCTACGCATCCCTGCTCACGGCGTTCACACTCCCCACTGCGCATGCGTGTCACCCCCCTCTCTCTCCTCTCCTCCGCTTCCCCCTCTCTCGCCTCGCGACGCCGACGCAGGCAGCGTCTGCTAGCGAGTTTCTTGGTTGAAAAAACCGACTGCTCGCGCTGCACAACCGTTCACTGGCCATCCCGTATATATGGCAATGGATCTTGACCTCCAAGGTGGTGCCGGTGGAAGATTTCTCCTGTGCGTTGTTGAACAATAAAAATTCGCAGCGTGCGCGTTAACTAAAAGCGGAGTGCGGGTCTCTGTGTCCAGTCGGAGTCTTCTGTCTCTCATTGCCCATTAGCAGCGATTGGCATGTTCCAGTAGGAAACACTGCTCCATCACTGCCTGCTTTGCGCCTCCCCAGTTTTCTCTCCTGCGCAACGCTGTGATGAGTGCCAGCGTCAACGCCGCCGCCAGTGTAAGCGTTAGCGCCCGCTGCTTCACATCTACACATGGTTCCCTTTAGCGGGAGATGGTGTAATTTTTTTCATGGGCGCTTTTCTGTCTCTATAGAGGCAATGAAACAAAGTTTTCAGTTAAGCTGCAAAGGAACCGGGTCTGGACACTACCTGAGGCGCTGTTGGACTGTGATGAGACAAGTGTCGGTTGTCCCGTTCACAATGACACCAGTGATGCAAATAATATTTGGAGTTATTACATGCCAGAACCAAGATCGATATGATTATGTATTGCCTCCGTAAATTTAGGCCGTCGGGTGTTTACCGTGCAGTGACATCGCACAGACGGTCCTCTAGCACATCCATCGATCGAACCCGTGACATTCGGGCCAGCAGCCGAGCACCTAGGACACTGCAGTCACGAATATGAAACAGCCGTTCGTAGAACGAATATAAATTGATGTTCTTGTCCTCGTATTCATAAGCTCAGTATTTATTTATTTATTTATTTATTTATTTATTTATTTATTATACTCAAAGGTATCAAAACGGGACATTACAGGAGAAGTAATCCTAGGAAAGTCTGTTAGGACGATGTCAGATAGAAAGGTATTTAATTTTTTTCTTTTTTGTTTCAGTATGCTGCTGGTTCTTTATACGGCCCGTGCAGGAGAGGTTACATGGATACATGGAAGTATCTATACATTGCCGAAAATTCATGGTGAAAATTCAGTACACTGAATGAGGTCGATGAGCGTCAGTCGTATTGCAACACATAGTATCGTTAGATAAATTGTTCCAGTGGGAGATATCGGACGGAAAAAGGGAGTGTTTGCGAGTGTTGATACGACATAATCGCTGGTGGAATGCTTTAGAATGGCACGCCAACAATCAACGCGCTGTGTGCGGAAAAGAACTGTATTTACGGGACAGTGCGATTTAATCTGAATAATTTTATCCAGTTAACTAAAATCACCAGCCAAGCATTTCGTACAGAGCTAACCAGAACGAACGGCCCCGATGTTCATTGCTGGGCTAATCGCCACGGATCGCTAAAGTCTTTCTCAGTTACTAGTTACGTCTGTACAGAAATAATAACTGGTGCTTTCCGCCCATGTGTTCCCTTTTAATTCTTACTGGACCGTGGTTTAGCAGAGGAGCTTGCCCAATTTCTGTGCAACATGCGTGCTAGAGGTTCTTGCGCGCATGGAATGGACGAATTTAGGTTTCGCCTATACTCATATACAGATAAAAGAACGTCGATGCGCATTGTAAAGGGCACATATATTCTAGGTACTCATCATTTGTAGGCGTATGGCGGAGCACACTGGAATGATAATTTTTCTTTCGGTCAGTGACTGAGAGCAAGTTTTAAAAATTAGAGCACTTTCACGGCAGGAGTTGAGCGTGGGAAGAATCTGGAGGGAATAAGTGGATGCTTTGGATCCGCATAATTGTTCAGAAAGCGTGAATGCTCATTGTATAGCTAATGAAGTCTGCGCTCGCAAAGCGAAGTAGCTTGCCTTCCTACATGAGCTATCACCTTTCATGCCTTTAATAAGCAAACAGGGATGAAAGTTATCCTATATTTGCGCCAATTTCATCCTCACTTCGGTGCAGTTGATATTTTGAAATATTTATTATCCAGGTTTACAATTGAGGTTTACAGGTTTACAAATGACGGCTATCCGATTCGATGATAGAATCGAAGAAAGCAGTGTTCCATTTGAATATCGAAATTTTCGAATACTCGCACACACACCACGTGAATACGTCGCTGCAAATAATGCACCTGCTGCATTCTGTTTCACGAAATCGAATGAAAATGACAAGACGTTTTCTTTTTTTTTTTCTGGGTTACTTGCTGGTGTTTGATTTGGTAGGCTTTTCAGCAACCCGCGTATTATGTGATGAGATGAGGTTGAAGTATGACTGAGCATTACGTGATCCTAAGACGATCTGCGCATATACCGGCGAAAAAATAGATGCCCGCTCTAACGGGAAACGAAATTAAGGTAAGCGCACTGTGCAGTGTTTGCCTTGTCTTTTATTACTTTTTTTGCACGCCCTGTCTTACGCGCTGTTTGTATCTGTTTATAACGCTGAGATATAACTAAAACGCGCGTTTCACTCAAGCCAAGTCAAATGAGAGCAACTACCACATCGACCTAACCATTGTAGTAGTCGCTTGTCGGCCCCGTGGAAGTAGCGCAGTAGCAGACGACTCGCCGAGACCAATCCTAACGCGACCGTAGCGCCCCCCGCCTGGTTGGAGATGGCGGAGAGACGCTCCGCGCCACTGGAAGGCCGCGCTCTTTGCCAACTGAGTTAATCTAAAAACGTTGGCTCCAGCAGACGACGCGAACCGCGCGGAAGTGCGTCACAGTTCTGTGTGCTGACGTGATCGAGCGCTACACCCGCTAGGTGGGGATAGTTGCACCGGGAGGCTTGTCGTTTTTGAAACCGAAACTGATAATGGTCGGTAGTGAAGAGCCTCTAATTAATTATCTGGCGCTCGCTGCAGCAAACTATGGGTCGTGTTATCACTAACAGGCCCCCAGGAACATATTGCAGCAAAAAAAAAAAAAAAAAAAAACGCGAGGCCAGAATCTATGTGTCAGTACCCCTTTAAATTGACTTGTAAATTTCAAAGTGTCTTCCTCAAACGCCTGTGCCCACTGAGACGGGGTCGGTCAGAATGGAACGCGGTGCGCGCGTCTTTCTCCTTGCATGATTAGACACGCTGGGCACAGTGACGCTACGCAAGCAAAGCGCGAGCGCTGTAGAGTCGAATGCGACCGGCGTCCGTTTGCGCGCCCCGGCGCCCACCTGGCACATGCAAGGGCAACGCCGGAGGGACGGACGGATGGACGTACGGACGTGAGCATGAGATATTAAAGTCTGTCACCTTAAAAATTTGGTGTACATCAAGCTAGCGCGGAACGACCACGAGAGTGTCATGAGCGTGGCATGCAGGTCATGTTGCACATGACATGTCATGATTTCCCTATTACCACTTGTAATTTATGCTCGCCATAAAATCACGTCGCTGAATACCAAATTTGGTGTATATCAAGCTAGCGAAACGGCCAAGAGGATGTCATGAACGTGGCATGCAAGACATGTTGCACATGACGTCATGATTTAAATATTACCACTTGTCATTTATGCTCGTCAAACAGTCACGTCACTCAGTACCAAATTTGGTGTATATCAAGCTAGCGAAACGGCCACGAGGATGTCATGAACGTGGCATGCAAGTCATGTTGCATATGACATGTCATGATTTAAATATTACCACTTGTCATTTATGCTCGTCATACAGTCACGTCACTCAATACTAAATTTGGTGCATATCAAGCTAGCGAAACGGCCACGGAAGTACCATGAGCGTAGCATGCAAGTCATGTTGCACATGACATGTCATGATTTAAATATTACCACTTCTCATTTATGCTCGTCATACAATCACGTCGCTCAATACCAAATTTGGTGTATATCAAGCTAGCAAAACGGCCACGGGAGTACCATGAGAGTGGCATACAAGTCATGTTGCACATGAAATGTCATGATTTCCATATTACCCCTTATCATTCATGCTCGTCATACAATCACGTCGCTCAATACCACATTTGGTGTATATCAAGCTAGCGAAACGGCCACGGGAGTACCATGAGCGTAGCATGCAAGCCATGTTGCACATGACATGTCATGATTTAAATATTACCACTTGTCATTTATGCTCGTCATAGAGTCACGTCACTCATTACCAAATTTAGTGTATATCAAGCTAGCGAAACGGCCGCGAGCGTGCCATGAGCGAGCGTGCCATGGCAGTACCATGAGCGTAGCCGGTCGCGAGCGTGCCATGAGCGTGGCATGCAAGTCATGTTGCACATGACATGTCATGATTTCCATATTACCACTTGTCAATTATGCTCGTCAAACAGTCACGTCACTCAATACCAAATTTGGTGTATATCAAGCTAGCGAAACGGCCACGAGGATGTCTTGAACGTGGCATGCAAGTCATGTTGCACATGACATGTCATGATTTAAATATTACCACTTGTCATTTATGCTCGTCATACAGTCACGTTACTCGATACTAAATTTGGTGTATATCAAGCTAGCGAAACGGCCACGAGAGTGTTATGAGTGTGGAATTCAAGTCATGTCGCACATGACATGTCACAATTTCCATATTACCACTTGTCATTTATGTTCCTCATACAGTCACGTCACGCAATATCAAATTTGCTGTATATCAAGCTAGCGAAACGGCCGCGAGCGTGCCATGAGCGTGGCATGCAAGTCATGTCGCACATGACATGTCATGATTTCCATATTATCACCTCTCATTTATGTTGGTCATGCAGATATATCTCATCATACCAATTTTTGGATATATCAAACTAAGGAAACGGCCGCAGGAGCACCACGGCCATGGAGTGTAAATCATACCGTTCATGACAACTTATCTTCAAAGGATAGCGCGCACTTACTACGGGGACAAAGGGAGAAGAACACGACAACACAAGCGCTACTTTCAACTAAAGTTTATTCAAGGAAAAACGGAAGAAAAGAAACTAACACAGAGAGTACCACGCATGTGTCACTGCGCAGAAAAGTATAACTAAACTATACGTCACACATCACTTCAAACATCATGGCGTGGTGATAACACATATCTGTTGACGCTTGCAATTGTGAGGACAATGACGAGTTGTCTTTTCGCAACAGATGTGGCATTCCTGTAGATAGCTTCCTTAAAGGGGTGGTGCCACCAAATTTGTGGCTAGCGCGTTCTTTGTTGCAAGCGTTTGTTATAGTTCTAGGAAGCACGATACACGCACCAAGATTTATGTATTCTCGCTAAATATTTTAATATCGCCGTATTTAGGTGGACAACTGTCGGTTTCGGTTTCTGGGCGCCGAGTTGGGTGGTGACGTAGAAGTGTCCGTAGAAGTGCCACGTGACCACACAAGGATGTGACGCACGTCGTGCTGAGTATCGTCTGCTCTTGCACACACGTGCCCTACAAGCACCAGCAAAACAAACGCGACGACAGGTGCGATGGCTAGGAACCGATGCTTTGCCGGTACGTACGTTGCGGAGTTGGCGAAGGCCCGGAGGTCACTCACGTCACTACAGATCTGGTGTGACGTCACTACAACTTTCGTTGTCCTTCCTATAGAGCTACGTCATTTTTGATGCGCTAGCGATGGGCATCGATCGGGAGAATGAGCATTTAGGTACACTTTGGAAGTGAATTAAAATATATTCTAAACGTTTGCTATGTCCGACCCTTCGTGTGGGGTGTCCTTGCATACAGAGGAAACCCACAACAGGCTTGTTATAGCCTCAAAATTTGATGGCACCACCCCTTTAAGCTTTTGAGTTTTTACCTTAAAGACACCTTTGTTGGGTTTGCAGGAGGCGTTTTTGTTCAGAAATCAGGAATATGCATCGGATCAAGAGTGGCGCCGGTTTTATCTAACATTTTTTTGGCAAAGGTAGACAGAAACGTGGGTCGTAATCTTTGCGGCCTCGCACGGGTCATTTTTATGTACGTCGATGATTACATTATTTTTACTGAATCGGGCATGGCAACATCGAGGATGATTGACATCTTAAAGGTTTTTAGAGAGCAAGGCATGGGATTGTCCTTCACAACAGAAACTGCCGTTAATGGTTCGCTAAAGTTTTTACATGTTGAGCTTACTTTTGGTTCCGGTCATATCTGTTGGCAATATAGTCCCAGGAGCGTTAAGCCTTTTTGGATTACCGGTCGGTCCACTCTAAGGTTGTTAAGAATGGCATAGCCATATCTGCTCTGCGATCAGCCCTGACAAAATCATGTGAACACATGGTGGAAGGAAGCGTTAATGTTCAGTTGAGCAAACTTAGGAAGGCGGGATACCCGAACCAGACGACGGTTCTCGCATGTAGCCGGCTTTTGCGGGAGCTAAAGAAATCGATGGCAGGGCAGCAGCTAGGCGTGACGGAGCCGAAAGTAAAAGACAACGTGAATTGTTTGCGGTGATTCCTTATGTGCATGGGTTGTCACATCGTCTAAAAAAGGTGGGCGCACGGCATGAGGTGAAGGTGGTGTTTTCTGCGGAACACAAGGTGCGCGGCGTATGCCCCGCGGTGCGCAGACGCATGGAGTCGAGTTCTAGGACCAGTCAAGCATGCAGCATTAACCACACCTACAGAAATGTGCCTTGCGCCTCGGGTGTCGTGTATAGCATCCCCTTATCATGTGGCCGCATTTACGTTGCACAGACGGGCAGATGTCTGAATCTGCGCCTTAACCCTTTGTGCGGCAGTGGGACACATACGTCCCACTTTTCCATCTACAGAAAATATTTTCTCCCACATCACCCGTTGCAATTAGCGCAACATTAAGTCACTCATATCTTACCTAAGTCTTCGTAATCTCGAAAAAAATTCTTTTACCACGCTGTCGAAAGGCGGATGTAGTGTTACAATAGCGTTCAATTTCGGTCAATTTTTTTATGATCGCTTCTGAATTTTCCTCTTCTTGAGATACATAGAACCTACCAATCAAAATACCGGATAATTTCCTCTTTTTCTGGTTTATGAGAGAGGCGATCTTAGCTTCCAGTCATCACGTGTTTTTGTAAATTTGCGAAATAACTTGACCGATAAATGCATCGGAACAATACCCTGCAAAATTATCCCGCTAATCCCGCAGCGCAATTGCGGATATTAATGCGTGGAAATATTTTTCTTCATATCATATATCTCTTGAAATGTAGGCACATGTTCAGGGATAAGATCTGTAATCGACAATTTCGACAGTAAAAGTAAGGACAGCCACATGGACAAAAAAAAAGTGGTTGATGCATGCGGTGAAGTAAGCTTTACAGGAACATACCACAGCGCTTTGAAGGCTCAAGAGACGCAACTGCAGGCGGCGTATCTCCTGCTGAAATGAGGTCCGCACAACCTTTCTCTTCACAACTTTAGAAGATATACTCTGTGCCACTTGCTTCGACCATTTCATCCCAAAATTCCCGTTGATGCAATCGCGAGATGGTGCCTTCATGAGGCAGTGGGACAGTGTTTTCCCACTTTTTGAAAACACTCTCATGAGTCAGTGGGACATATACGTCCCACTTTTTTTCAGTAAACTACTGGCTTGATATTGATTAAATTTGCTTCATACTATTTCTTTCTAGTTTATATCAATAAAGCAAAGCCGGTTTTTATATCACCATGCCAAAAATATAGGACGACCTACAAAGGGTTAATGAGCATAGGAACGCAGTTAAAGGCCCTGCATTTTCAACACACCTTGGGATGCATTGCAGGGACTGCAGGTGCTCCGCGGATTTCACAGGCACCACAGTTTTATTCCGTCACAAGGACAAGATTACAAGGGAGATCTGTGAGGCGTTCCAAATCAAAACAGAAGGACTTAGATGTGTGAGCCAGACGTCATTGGCACTAACAGATAAGGAACTATTTTTTCTTGGCAACACCGATTAGCGCCTTGCAAGGGTGAACAGATATGTGTTATCACCTCGCCATGTGTTAGGCTTTGAAGTGATGTGTGACGTATAGTTTAGTTATGCTTTTCTGCGCAGTGACGCATGCATGGTACTCTCTGTGTTAGTTTCTTTTCTTCCGTTTTTCCTTGAATAAACTTTAGTTGAAAGTTAGCGCTTGTGTTGTCGTGTTCTTCTCCCTTTGTCCCCGTAGTAAGTGCGCGCTATCCTTTGAAGATGAATACCTACTAACTCGCCCAGTTTTCTGCTTTGTTATGACAACTTAGTCCTGATTTTCAAGATATGACCAGTGATTCATGTTCGTGATACACTCAGGTTATGTCATATCAAGTTTGGTATAAATTCCATTAACGGTACGGTCTTGAGAGCAGAAAGTGCCGAAGGCGGTTAGATAGATAGATAGATAGATAGATAGATAGATAGATAGATAGATAGATAGATAGATAGATAGATAGATAGATAGATAGATAGATAGATAGATAGATAGATAGATAGATAGATAGATAGATAGATAGATAGATAGATAGATAGATAGATAGATAGATAGATAGATAGATAGATAGATAGATAGATAGATAGATACGCTCAAAGTAGCCGAAGTTCGCTAAGAAATGCTTCGGATTTAAAATGCTTGAGGCTCGTCTACTTAGGTTTGAGTGCACATTAAGAAACCCCAGGTGGTCGAAATGTCCGGTGCCCCCCACTATGGCGTTCCTCATAATAATATCGTGGTTTTGAGACGTTCAGCATAAACAATTATTATTCTTAGTATCTTCACAAATATTAGTGTCATCAAAAACAAAAAAAGAATACGTTAAAGCACCTTCATTGCTTTGCGCTTTATCCGTGATGGCCATGAGCCTAGTATTTCCGCCAATGAGAACGACCGTTCGCTCTGAGCCCAGCGAGTGGAGTTTCTGTTTTGAATTTCACTGAGTTTACACTCCGTTAGCGTTAGATTAACATCGACTTTTGCGGAATGGGGTACTGCGCGGCTTTAACGCCCAGCTAGAATATTCTAACCAAATGTTTTACTGCTTTAGACCTCGGTGAGTGTGCGATGAGAAAAAAAAGTAAAGCGACCCTAATTCAAGTCTTAGGGTTCTGAAAGTGACTCTCGCATGGACGTTGTTGTTAAACTTGTGATGAACTGTGGACCATCTTTTTCTTCTCAGTCGATGTAATCACCCTTGCCCATTACTTGCTGCCTGCCCCTAACGAGGATTGGCATTGCCTCCTGTGCAAATCCATGGTGCCGCTTGTACCACCATGAGAATGATGGGAAGTATAGGCTTCGGATCTGCTTCGGATGGATTACGTTCTTAGATTTGCGACGCTTGTTTGCCGAGTGTTAAACAGGGTGATATGAAATTATTTTCAAATAAAAAATTGCTTTATTTTTTTTTTGTACGTAAAACTTATTGCACAATTGGCATCACAATATAAGGAATTATTTTTTACGACACGTGAAAACAAGAACGCTTGTTTTTCCCTCGAAAGTACGCATTATCTATTTATGGAAATAGGATTACTATATCTGCGATGTCAGGTGCGTCTGTCCAAGTGGCCTGCCCCCCAACGCATCATTCGTTTTGTTGTGAAGTCGAGTCATAGTAGCGTGATGGTGCGTCTACTTAGCTTCGGCTTCGTTTTGCAGTCGTTTTGAACGAGTTTTCGCAAGACGCGCTTACAAAAATACGTGAACTCTATGCGATATCGTGCACTCGTATCGGACGCTATATCTATGTGCAGCGGCGAGTCCACGACGCTTCGCTAAAACTGTCAAATACAATATGTAAAGCTGCAAAGTCGCAGCAAACTAAGAGACTATCTTCAGCCTCTTTGAACGACAAAAGGCACTGTTTGAGTGCTTTACACCGCACCTCACTACCCAGGCTGCGCGAAGAACCGAAACTGAAACTTTAGAAAAAGATCCGCAGACAGTTCGCTAGCAAACGCTAACCAACCCGAAGCCTGTACTTCCCACCATTCCCATGGTGGTACAACGATCGCAGTGCCAGTTTCCTCTCTAGGTTTTTGTATGAAACTCTATGACCTCACCTGGTTTCGCACTGCCTCCGTGATCAGCTAACTTGTGACCAAGCAAGAATGTCTTTTGATGACGTCAGCATGTGACGTCAAGTTATGTGACGCCGTGATGACGCTCCAAATTTTGGCAATCTGTGACGTAATGATGATGTCATCTGGTGACGCCATCACGTGATGATTTTTTGCATCACTCGCGCTGGCGCCACCCACAGTCTATTTTCGCGTTTGGTCAGGCTGTAAGGCTTTCACGTTTAAAGTTACAGTACCGATGGCTCCTTCTGGAAATCTGAGGAACGTTCAGAGCAGTTGAGAGCTTGCTCGTGACCGCATTCATAGCTAGTGGGGTGACGTTACAACTTTTGGCGATCTGTGAACGTCACATGGTGAATCATCACGTGATCATTTTTTGTATCAATCATGTTGACACCACCGATGGGGGACGCCGGTCAATTTTCGCGTTTGATGAGCCATCTAAGGCTTTCGCCTGAATAGTGTCATTCGCTGCACACATGCCACTAAAAGTTTCACAGAGAGGAAACGCAAAATCTCACGTAAAGCAATAGCATGCAAGCAGTTTTCGTTTATACGCGAGACATCTGAAACTATATGTAAGCCCCTATACGATACCTCTCTCACATGATGAGCCGTTCTACGTACTCACCTGGCTGAACATCCTAAGTGCTTGGGCGCCGCTGTTCATTGGTAGATCGGTCAAATACAGCAGCGACACGCAGGAGAATGTCAAAGCCGGAGTGAGCACAACGTCTGGTTCCAGCAAGTGCAGTGTCGAGAAGAGGATGATCATGAGCTGCAAGCATCGTGTGGGCTGCTTGTTAACATTTTATATTACATGAATAGTTACAAAAGCGCCCATTTGATAAGCAAATCTGTCAAACACAGCGGCGTAACTGAGCTTGCGGTAATGGAATGGTCTCGATAACCTTTCACTTGGGGCATTCAGTGAGGTTCTCCTTTGTACATAAATTCATGACGCCTGCAGAACGTCAATACGCACGATTGATATCGACATAATATTGTAATAGAATCCACCTCGTTGCGACTGTGCGGTACACATAAATGTTTTGTCTACTACCGAACGTAACGAACGTTCATGAAGTAGTCCCCGCAAAAGAAAAGTTGCAGTCACATGATGCGTCATACACGTTCGAAAAGCCGATCGAGAGCTTGACTGAGTCCAACTTATCGTGAGCCCGAGTCACTGTGCGTACAAGGCTTAGGTTTTGAGACGACGACTTCAAGTCAGGCGTCTCAAACTCACCTCAGCTAACGGGCCGCAGTCACGAAAATTTACTCCCGCAAGGGCCAGAACAACGATCAAGATAGAAGCGGAGGGGAGTTTCGAATAGGCTATAGAAAATGTCAGCTAACATTGCTGTTTGAAAGAACACCTTTAACATATCTCATATATGAGTCATTACTACAGGCGATTTCGCGTCATTATCGCAACAACATACCTGTACCTATCTCCAAAATGATTAAAATGGGGACGTGATTCTCAAAGTGCGTTTAATAACGCACGTTATTGGCATAACGTTAATTTATAGCATAATTTCATACACCTTTCATTTCATTGCCGTGGATGTATTAATTGTATTATTTTACGACCGTTTAGGGCGCAGAACATTAAGCGCCAATAGAGCCACCTTATATACACCCACTCGTTGTCGTCTCGGCGGCTGGCACGAGGGTCGCGGGTTCGATCCCGGCCGCAGCGGTCGTGTTTCCATGGAGGCGAAATGCCAAAAACACGTGTGCTGTGCGATATTAGTGTACGTTAAAGAACACGAGATGGTCGAAATTTCCGAAACCCTCCACTACGGCGTCCCTCATAATAATATCGCGTTTCTGGTATGTCAAACCCCCCAATATTATTATTATTATTATTGTTATTATTATTATTATTATTATTATTATTATTATTATTATTATTATTATTATTATTATTATTATTATTATTACTTGTTGTCGTGG
Organism: Rhipicephalus appendiculatus; assembly: GCA_030522465.1. NCBI lineage: Eukaryota > Metazoa > Arthropoda > Arachnida > Ixodida > Ixodidae > Rhipicephalus > Rhipicephalus appendiculatus. The sequence continues at coordinate 42,844 of JALIZH010021032.1, forward strand.
ACCACGCCATTGCACCCCCCTTAATACTGTCACGTGGGTGTGACGTCGACGAAGGCAGCAGGCGACGTGTCCAAGATGAAACTGTTTATTAGGCCGAACTTGTGGCCGGTAAACAGAAAGTAAGATTACAGCAATACACGCTGGTACTGATAGCGGCGAGCAGAGCGTCGGCCGTCGATCAACTGACAAGCGGTGAAGCGCGTCGGCATTTATACGTGCGTCATAGAATATTCCAGTCTTATCACTCGTTGTCGCACAAGCTCTGGAATAAGCTCGAGTGTTCGCGTCTTGCGCGCAATCTTAATAAAACGATCTACAGTGATCGCGGAGCTTCTAGAACAATCAGGCGCGGTTTGCGCTGAGCATTGCTGACAGACTTTGAGGGCGAAGAACCGAATAGAGCAAAGTGAAAATAAGAAACGCGCGTGGCAATACAATGTTTTGAAACTCTTTGACCGTAAGCGGCCCTTGCGCCAACAAACACCATATATTATCATCGTCATACTGCATTAAGGCTGCGCAAGAAAGTTGCGGAAAATCGGGCGAATGAACAGCCAACTTATGTAAGTTGAGATTATACGGGCCACTAAGGTAATTTGATATCAGAATTCAAGCGGCACGGAAAAGCATGATCACTGAATATTTAAGTTTCTATTGTGCAATGTTTTCGGCTAAGTGTATACATGATGCTTGGGCATTTCGAAACAGCATTTAGTGCATTTATATCGTAGTAACTAAAAGGGGCCCTGCAACTTTTTTTTTAGTATTAATGGAATAGTTTCACTATTAGCGCATGAGGCTTCACGAATCACATGCCGCAAAAATTTTTAGAATCCGTCAAATACGATTGGAGTTACAGGTGGCTCCAGCGAGGCTCTGAAAGCTACGTGGGGCGGGGCATGACAAAGGGGCAAGAAGATGCGTCCCTTCGTAAGAGCGACATAACTTGAGCACTTTCTTTTCTTTTTTTCTTCGAACGGGCGGCTTACCTTCAGTGTGATCGCGAGCGGGCACGTGGCGGCATCTTGCGGCGGCCACGGCAACTACGCAGCACACGATGCTCAAATCAGTCAACCGTCTTGGACGTAGGTATAAGGCGCAGAAATTTGGGTATATGGCATCATTTGTAGAGAAAAGAGGGAGCGATATCTGGCTCACTTTTAGAGTTAATTGTAAATTCCAAGCCACATGCTGCGCTTTAACGTTTGGCTTACGTGTTCTCGGGACCATGCTGTGACCATGCTCAAAAAGTAACCAGTTTCTGACCATGCTCAAAAAGTGTTGCAGGGCCCCTTTAAGCGACTCACTCATCTTCTACTGCACTTACCACTGCACTAGTAGAAGAGTAGATGCAGTCAAGAAGGGCATCCAGAACGTTAACTCGGAACAACCACTTGAGCTCCACGTTTCTGGAGCGAAGGACATTCTCCCGAAGGGCGTCTTCCCAGGCATACATTTTGACGACTCGTATGGTGGACAGCAGGTCAGCTATGCTCTTGAGGCGCTCGTCTCGAGCCCGCAGCACCCTTACCTGCGGGAAATGCATGCGTACCATTACTCAATTTTGTTGTAGTGTAAATTGTTGTATTGCAACGTATTCGCCGATCCAAATTACTTGCCCAAAATTACTCTTATGCCCTACAGCGATTTGAAAAACAAACCTATTTGCGCGGTAAATATGTACGAGTGAAAAAAACGCCCACTACAGACATGGTTGAATCAATCCACAGATGGAAATTCCGGTCTGGTGAACGTTGTTCTTGAACACGATGAAAAATTAGCTTAAGAATTATCCTGAAATGCACAAAGCATGCGCTAGAAAAAGTTGGAGCCATTCCACACCGTGGAGGTGGGTAACTGGCGGAGCTGACGGACGCACTTCTGTACCTCCATGCGCTCGTATGTGTTCTTCATAATCGCGCCACTCCTCGGGCGTTCGCGTAGTGCTCGGTGGACTCATACTTGCACGCACGACCGCACCAAAGAGGTGCATAGTCTCGAACGACGTGGCGAAATACGCACGAAACGCGTCCCACTCCGCTGAAGCTTATTGCACCTCACGCGGTGTTGCTGCGCTTCAGAGGTCGACCCACCATTGACCGATCGACTGTGTTAACTGACGACGTCATATGAGGTCGTACACCGATATCACAGGTCATGATAATTTGTGATGTCACGATGACGTCACGCAATGACGTCTTTATATGACGTCATCTCTCGCTCGGAGTACATCACGTGGGTTTTTTTGTACGGGGACGGACGCGGACAGATGCCGCGATATCAAGGAGGTGACCCATTTGCAGCTCCGCTGTAAAAGCCCAGGCCTGCGCCGGACGCACAGTCACAACGATAGCTCTCGTCGTCGTCTGCAGACCGTTTTCAAGGGTGTGGTCGGCCGTGTTCTAACCCTGATACATTAAAAAAGCCTATGTCGAGGAGAGTTCCAGCCAACCACTTGGCTGAGGACAGAGAGACGTACGAGATACCGCTGGACTAGCAGCTGAACCTAGTGCTGCGGTGTATCGTATGCCTCTCTGTCCCTGTTTAAGTAGTTGGCTGGAACCCTCCTCGCTATGTCTAATCAATGAACTCAGGCAAACACAATACTTAAAAAAGCCCTTTGAGGAACTTATTGGGTCTAAGGAACAGGTGGGTGCCGTGTGTTGTTGTTGAAATACAGTGTGCGTGATCAGTAATGGAAAAACCATGGCCACCATGGTTTTTCTTGCAGTTGCCTTATTGAGACCCACCCATAACTGTGTAAAAGGCAATAAAGTATAAATTATGTAACTCGCAGCGTGACAGTTACGCAACCTAAGTTGTTATTTGTGGTGTTTTGCAGAGTTCCAACCGATGTGCATCAGTGGAAAGCGAGCCCGAGAGGAGTGAATTATGCACTATTATATCATTTTGCAGATATTAAATGCCCCCTTATTGTGACACTTAAAACACAACAATACCGTCGGCCTCGAAGCTTTTTTTCCCTCGCTTGATCATTGCGCATGGTGGCATGGTTCACTTTAGCAACTGCTTTTATGTACTGATGTCCGGCAAAAATAGTGCACAGTTGCTTGCCACAAAACAACATTGGTACTACCATCCTGTACAGACGGCAACAATTGTTCATCGTTGTCATTCAAACGATATTGACACTGCCATTATGTAGGGAATGCAACAATGGCTCATAGTTGCCAGTCAAATTATATTAGCATTGCCATTCTTGAAGGACGGCAACAGCAGCCCATCTTTGCAAGCCAGCAAACGATATTAACACTGCCACACTGTTACGGACGGCAAGAATGGCTCGTCATTGCCAGTAAAACGATATCGGCACTGCGATTCCGCAAAGACGGCTACAAAGCCTACCGTCGCAAGTCAACAAATGACACTGGCACTGCAATCCTGTAAAAACGGCAACAATGGCCTATGAAGAATGGACTGTTGTGCGAGTTGGTATTCCTATGGTTGCCAATCAACAAAAATCAACAAAATCAACAAAAATGGCCTATGGTTGCCAATCAACAAAAATATTGGCGCTGCCATTTTTCCGGGCATATTATCCAGACATAACTGTTGTTGCGCAGTGTTGTTCCCATTGGCAAGTATGCATGATATACCAAGAAAAAGTGAATGGTGCTGACTGGGCGAAGCAGTGTGCATAGGATCGTGAATCGTGGCCTTTTATTTTGTTCTGGTTAACAGCCTTTTATTTTGTTCTGGTTAACCTGTTCTTCTGTCATATGCTTTGAATGATGGGTGGTTAAATGTCGATGTTTGTACGGTGTGGTGGCCTTTTATTTTGATTTTTTTTAAAGCATAGGCGCGCTATGTACGCTCTGTAGACGGTATTGCGCACAGATGTTTCGCACCTGTGGTTCGACTAGGAACTACAACGAGCCTCGACGACAAGTGTGTTTGCGCGACACTAAGGTGCTTCGACCCTAAAAAAATGGGTTTTTTTAGGTTTACCAGCATTCAAAGAACTGTAGCTAGAATCAAGCTCATTCCGGCACGTGGTCATAATAATCACCAACTCGGAATCCAGTGCAGTGCAGAACAGATCTAATTATATCGACTTTTGCAAAAGTCGGTCATCGAATAATGTGAAATTTTAAAAATTTAAGTAGCAAGTTTTCAGGATTGCTTGGTGGGCTAATTGGTATTGCATCCTAGAATGGTTAGAGTGCGCACAGACGGGGACAGAGTGAAGAGGAAACAAAACAGCGCGCTGAGCTACAGACAGACAGACAAAGCTACAACTGATATTTTTATTTAGAAGGAGCAAAGGCTGAACCAGCCAATGTCAAGACTCCCAAAAGCCAGAAATCAACAAAACAATTATTGTACGAATCTCCTTTTTAACACGAAAGTGTTTTATGCCGGGGTCCACCACGGCTCCTCTGACGTATTTCCGTCACGGATATGACGTTGTAAAATATAAACTAACATAATGAGATCAAAGAAAAAATTAGAAGAAAAAGTTCCGTCGCCGAACCTACGACCTCTCGCTCCGCAGCGCGCGGCGCGAAACCACTCGGCTACGGGAGCATACGTTCCTCAGTTCGCTAACGGCAAGCTATTTATACACACCATATACCGTTGCTGGTCCTCAGAGCTCCTCTACTTCAGCGCGTTTTCGTCATCACTAGCGAGATGGCGCGAAGGTGTCACGGAGCGCGCGCTCTGAAGGTCGTCACGCCTCTCGCTGGGATGAGCGTGCGCCTCCACGGGGCGTCGTCGCTGGTGCGCGCGCGCTTATCTCCTGATCGGGGCATTCGGGCGCTTCGGACGCCTGCTTCCACCGCAAGTTTGCTTTGAAGTTGCAGTGGTTAAAGAGTGCACGAAGGTCGCTTCGTTCGCCGCAGCGGCCGTGTTTACGAATGGAGCGCGCCGCTTACACACGAAGTAATAATTGTGGCAGTTGTTCGTGCTCGTCCTGTGTATGCTTGTGCGTTCGTTTCGTGCGTCTTTGTGTTAGAGCAGCGTGCTTTAAATGTCGAGCTGTGACAGTTAGTCCGTGCTCGTCTTGTGTATGCTCATTTCGTGCGTCCTTTCTGCTTGAGGTGCGCGCTGCAAGCTTCGAGCTGCTTGCTGTTCTTCACGTCACATTACAATTTGTTGCTGCAGCATTCATTCCTTCTCCCTTGTGGCGAAACAATGCACAATAAACGCTCAACTACTTATGTGAATACACGTTTCACTTTCGTGTTATACCGATTCCTTTGACAGAGGGATCAGCCATGTTTTTTGAGGACTTCACGGAGGGAGTTTCAGTTTCAGTTTATTATTCGTTCAACATACACAGGTTCATGGTTCTCCTAAATTAGGATGGCAGCCGACAGATAGAAACACGTGGTGGGACAAGCATAACGAATAGAATAAAGTGTCTCTGATAGGCGGGCCAACGTTTTGATAGGAGGACCTATCCTTGTCAAAGTCGCCTTTTACAGAGATAAGTCTTCCTGTCGAAATAACTGCCAGCCTGTCTTAGGCACTTTCTCCTGTTCGTTCTGCTTATCCCAAAGGTTCATGGTTAGTAGTGTGCAGACGAGGGTCCCAAAGTCGAGCGACTGCAATGGGACCCTCGGTTAAGAATAACATTAAAATGGTTAATCATTACGCAAATCCTTTGATCGTGGTCGATTTCATAAGCTTCGATGACTCACATGTCAGCTGGTCTTTCTCTTATTCTTGAAACACTACCCGAGGAGCGGTTCACAGGCACAACTACTACAATGTAAGGACAGGTGGCCTGCAACAACAGTTTTTTCATCAAGGTTCGTGTGCTCTCTGAGCCTATCGTTCGCACACCTACCCGATTCGATATCTCTGCCTGCGATACCTACGAAGAAGGGTATATTGCAAAGTCGACTGAATGTCGAAAGTCTAAAGTAGTGGATGTGTGCCACTCCGTCACTCGAAGCGCGCTGCGAAACTCGACAGAAAATGTGGTGACTGGGTGTAAGTAGTGTACAGGTGCTGATAGAGAGCCGCTTGTGCGCATTGTGTAACAGCACGTGACGTCTCAATACGAGCACTTAAGACACTCCCATTTCGTTGACACCTTTCTAATTACAGCACTAAGTAGGGCTAGTTGATTGATGTTTATCTGAAGATTTTTTTTAACTTCGCTGAAAACACGGACAAAGATGAGAGTAGGATACTGGACGTGCGCAAACTCACAAATGTTTAATGGGTTAAAGATGGTATATAACAGAGAACAACTAAATGAAACATTCTCCTTGGCCACGCTCATTGGTCAGACGTAACGTCATAATTTTGTCATACGAGACCAGATTCGCTATTCAGACTTGGGAAGCTGCGTAGCTCAGCTCGCACCCGGATGACCGGCGGCGCCTAGTTCAGTGACACAAATCAGCAGCGGTCGGTATACGGGGCCCTCGACTAAATATCTGAACTAGCAACAACCCTGGCTAACCACCGTTTCGAAGTTACACCATTCTTCGGATGTTGTCTTAGCTGAAGTAAAAGATTATAACACCGTCAACACACTGAACTCTGAAGAAGCTGCCTTGCAAGCTGCATCGCGCTGACATTTTATTGCGATAGCAATTATATGGACACTCTCGGCTGATTTTCGCCGTCGCCGTCGGCGTCATGCTCCGTATATGTATATGTGTATGTATACATATAAAAGCCACGAAGAAAATAATTCAGAAAAATGTTTTCCGACACGCGGAATCGAACGGGCGACCTCTCGCTCCAAAGCGCGCGACGCTTACCGCTACGCCACAGGAGCGCACATGCTACAGCACACTAACGGCGAGCTATTTATATACACCACTCGCCGCTGGCGGTACGCAGATCTCGGGGGAAATATCAGTGTGTTCTCTGCCTTACCAGCAAACCAGCGAGATGGCACAACGCGCGCTCGGCGCCCCACTCGTTGCGACGCGCTGGCTCCTCAACACCTCGACTTGTACTTTGGCCTGCAGGGCATAGTCCCTTTTGCCCGGGTGCGCGCGCGCGCTTATCCTGGGGTGGGGGGGATGGGGGGCAGTTTTATGTCATGTGCTTTCGCCGGGAAGGTTGCGTTTAGATTATAGAGCGCACGAAGGTCACTTCGCTCGCTGCAGAGGCCCCGTTTCCGAAAGAAGCGAACTGTTAAAACTCAGGGAAGTAACAACTGTGACACTTGTTAGCTCGCGCTCGTCCTGTGTATACCTGTGCGTATGTTTCGTGCGTCCTTCGCGCTTGAGCAGTGAATTCCAAGTTTCGATCTGCTTGCCGTTCTTCGCTTGACATGCCAGTTTGTTGCTATCACATTCATTGCTTCGCCCTTGCGGCTAAACTGTGACTTTTTACATCAACGCGTAAATAAAACACCGTCAAGGAATACAAGCAAATTCATATTTCTTTATTTCAGCCTTGTAGAGGTACAGACAGTGGAGGGACAGAAAAGGCTGCCAGAAACAGCTTGACAGAGCCGCGGTCCCTTTTCGCTTGGCAGCGGCTTCACAGCAAGGCTTTTAAAACAACGGTAATAACGTAGTATAGACCCTTTAGAAAATTCAGCGCCACCTATCGAATGAAACCGAAAACATGTTTTTCCGCCATGTTTTGTTCACCCACGGCAATGCGCGCAGCTGATACGAGTACGCGATAATCGCAGCAGGCAGTTCTGACTCGCTGCAATCCCTCTTGCGTGGTTTTCTGTGTACGGATTTGACCAGTAGGCGAGCCTTGGCAATGCTGTCGTGTTGCTGTGTTCCCTTCTGCAGCGAACGGAGCGTCAGAGATGAACACGGAAACAAGGTACAGCCGCCCCTTTTTTAACCTGAACGCGCGAGCGTCGACCGCCCAGTCGATAAGCGGCGTTTAACGGAGCGCAACGACAAAATTAACGAGAATACATGCATGCCTGCGGTGAACAGTCCTATGCAGCTGTCTTCTGCTAGGCTGTTCCGGGAACCGGCCACCAGGACGCCCGGAACAGGCCCTTACAGACTCGGCGGTCGATGCTCGCGTGTTCAGGTTAAAAAATGGGCGGCTGTACGTGCGTCCGTGCGTTAGCCTATTCGCGTATTGAAATAGTGAGTGTTTGCTTTTAAAATGCTACAAGAGCGTACCGTCAGACGCACGAACATGTGCTAGCTCGTGCTTACATTGGACCTAGTGTAATGGGGTATGCGGTATGGCTAATATGGTTCGTACCGATTGATATGCTGTGCGGTTATTCGTCACCTCTTCGATAGCTGGGCCTGTACGTACGTACGGCTGGACAGCAATGACCGTTTTATTTTCCGACCAAATCGCTGTTCGGATGGGCTTGTAAACAATCAACATTTCATCATCGGAACAATAAGTGCACTTTTCTAAAACACTGGCCAGATGTGCCGCATGCACAGCGCCTCTTGGCACTTTTTTAAATGCCCTGCGAGCGAACCACTGCTTACGATGCGACGCTTCCTCAATCCACTGTCGCCCTACAACTATCACTGTTACCGGTCAGCATTGCCGGTGCAGGTAATAGCTATGAAGGGCATGCACGCAGCGCGCTTCCGCTACCACGCGCATAGCTGACAACCTGCATAAGTGGTGACCGTAGGGCCTTATAAGCACACTAAATCAGTTAAAGAACCGATAAATTGTCGCATTTTGCCGCCACAATGTTCATACTTGCGAATTGGACACTACGCGTATAGTTTTGTGCAGTGAGCGGCGCTGCTCGTACAGTAGCCAAACATATATGCGAAAAAGCGCCGTACTGCACAGGAGCTGCCACATTACACACGACACAGGGTAACATATTTACAACCGCGTCAGTAAAGAAGCAAAAAAAAAACAATAATACAAGGTCACTATCCGCGCTTTGGCAACCGGGCTACACGGACCGAACACGGATCCGTGTAAGATTCGCAATGCAGCTTGTAGCTGCGCTGCGACGTGCGGCTCGAGGGGCCAGGCGCTCTGCCTGGCGCAGTAGACGTCAGCACCCCTTTGAGAAAAGCTGTCGGGAATAACCGACAAGTCCGCAAGCCACTCGAGGTTCTCGCGAGACATTGTCGACGTGCGTTGCTACTTCTCGCTGCCGCCGCTGCCCCGCCTGTAGCACCGCCGCCTCGCACGAGTGAACAAGATATGGCGGCAGAACTCCCGACCCATGTTACCAGACTGAATTTTCTAAAGGGTCTATTATGATAAATATAGACCAGCCTTCAGATACAAAGGAGATAGAAAAACAGATTATACTTTATAGCAGGGGTCTCAAACTCATCTCAGCTAGCTGGCCGCAGTCGCGATTTAGTCCTGCGAGTGCTTTAGAGTAAAGAAGGTTAGAGTGGAGGGGGTGGCGTGGGGGGGCGGTTGTTGGCGGAATTCGAACAAAATGTCCGCTAACATTGCTATTTGAAAGCAGGCACTTCCCACATGTAATATATGGGTCATTTCTGACGCGGATTTGAAGCAAGGTTTCGAGAAACATATCCGTTCTGATCTCCAGAATGACTGCAATCTGGACGCCAATTATGAAATATATAGTTTTTGTTCCAAGGTTATGCTTTACAAAATGGTGACCGCATGGGGTGCCGCAAGAAAAGAATGATTGAGAGCAACCACGTGCATGTAATTTATGAAAAAAACTCAGAAAAAAAAATATGGCACGAAGACCGCTAGCCAGGCGTCCGTGGAGCGCGTGTTTGAGACCCCTGCTTTATAAATATAATATTCGCACTCTATACATGCAGGCATTCGCACTGAATACACAAGACAGCCAGGTGTAGCCGTTACCCACACTAACTGGCAATAGTTTAAATAGGGAAGGAAAGAAGTGGAAATTTAAGGGCTTGTTTTTGTTTGTTTGACGGAATATCCATGGCAACGAACAGACAAATATGCTAGGGAAAGTACAGGTGATGTTTCCAGTAGTAATTGTAATGTATATCTGTAGACATAAAAGTGGACGAAAAGATAACTTGCCGCTGGCAGGGACCGAACCTGCGACCTTCGAATAACGCATCTGATGCTCTACCTACAGTGCACTGTAGGTAGAGCCGCGGTAGCATGCTACCGCGGCTAAAATCCGATGCTCTACCTACAGTGCTACCGCGGCAGTCATCCCCCCGTCCAATATATGGGGTATAGATGTTCATTTAAACCTGGGAGTGTTAGTCAGCGCCGCAAGTGGTCATGACGGTGAGTGCGAAACACTGTTTTTCTGCCTGTTGGCGTCAAGTAGCACGTCATCATATTACTATACTCCATCCCAGAAGTACCTCTCAGCACTGTGGAAGCTTCTGCAAGGCTTTTAGCCAATAGGAAAGGCGAAAGCTCCTCAAAACATGTTCATCCGCGTCACCTCGTCTGCTCGTCGTCTCTTTGGCGTCGGCTCGCATACCTTATCGATAGCTGTTCCCCGCAGTTAATATAACAAGCAAGAACCTCTTCGGGAACGCCACCTCGCCGTTTCTTTGATCATCAGAAGCCGAATTGTGCACGGTGCATTCGCTGGCGTTTGTGAGGGAAGCTTTTTTTTTCTTTTTTTCTTTTTTTTTTTAACAGCGTTCATATCGGCGCCTTCAACGGGTTATTTTTGACAGCACCAAATGCATTACGCTACTACTCTTGCTTCTTTCGGAAAATACTAGATGTTTGAACTAAACCCCTCCGCAGGTTCAGTCAACGCACTTTCAGGGGCTATCACGTACTGTTCTTGAGTGGAACAGCTAATTATTGTCACAGAAAACAATATAGACATTCAGGGTCTTTCGCATCGTCAACGCATCACCGGAGCTAATGTTGTGGTGCCATCTGTTGAGTTGCCATCAAACCACTTTTACCGCTCGGCACTGCCTTGGTAGTCCTAGCAGCATCAAAACAAACGAGCGATCTAAATAATAGTGAAAAAACATACCTGATGCGTTGCCCACAGCGTTAGATGAGACTAAGCGATGACAGATTACACCACCTATTTCTTGCTCTCCGGGCAGAAAGCCAGTAAGAAGCACGAATTCGGATGGAAGCGGGCGGCCTGGGATGTATGGGGGCTGCCATGTTGCTGTGCGTCATCGCGGTTAGGGTGACTATTAAGATTACCGCTTCTAATATTTTCGAAATTGCGAAGTGCATTCATGAAGGGCCTAACGTAACATCTATCGCTATAACGCATCATGCAAGAAGCACAGTGAAAACCCTTGTACCTTGTTGACAATGAAACAATTACGCCCGGAACTATATTATGTGCTGCGCAAGGATACTGCCTGTGTACGCCTCGTAGCTTTGGCAGTGCTGCAAGGTATTTGTGAGATGGAGTATAGAGTGCAGCTGACCAATAATACCTCGCATACTGCATGAATGCATCAAGTCTGCTAGTTCTGTTGTCGAGTCTGTTGTCTGTTAGTTCGCATTATTAGTTTAAATACGAGTAAAAAAAACAACTCCTCTAACGTGACTCCAGGGGATTTGCGAAGCACCAGTGTTTCCCATAGGGTCACGTCAACAGCAGTGAGAGGACAGCGTCCTCTCATGGCTACAGACAGCGTCGCAGACAGCTTCCAGCGCCCATCGCAGAAACACAGCTTTTCCTGAGCAAACACGCCGTTTTATTTGCCACTCGGAGAAGCGCAGGTGGCGTTGTGTCTCGCGGGCGAGCTCGTGTTCTCGCGAGTTTATTCCTGAACGAACGCGCCGCCTTATTTGCTACTTGCTTTAACTTGACCGGTGATGACAGGGGTCGCCAACAGCCCGAGCGCATAAGGTGCTTCGCACCTAAAAGGGAATTGACGAGTAGCAATTTTTTAGATGCGAAGCAGCTCTTTGACTAGCCTGTGTAACGCTGTCCCTCCGTAAGTCCGTACGAACGCGCCGCAACGCGCGCTCCCCTCGCCGTAGGTGTTGGAGCGGTGCCAAGTAGGTCACGCCGCAGGTGCGCGTTGACGTCACGCTCCCTTCGCAGTGCGCGCTGACGTCACTCTCTCCCTCGCCTGCCGCGCGCTCGCCGCAGCGCCCGCAGCTGCCACCTCGTCCGTTCGCCCGCAACACCTGCCGCGTTAGCGCCGTTCAACACGTGACGCCACCCGTGCGCAACGCTGCTGCTTCGCATCCCATCAGGGTTCCCTTTGGGAAGATGCACCTAATTTTTGTTTTAAAAGAACGTATCTTAGCCTGCTTACGACCCCAGTTATTTGAACCAGTTATTCAAGCGAAACGGCAAAGCATGCTACTGCTGCCATCGCTGTATGCTTTGGAGGAAACGTGCAACTTTTATTTCTTCTTTCGTCCTTCGTACTGTGTTTCAGGAAGTACTCACCCAGAAGCGCTTTTGCAGAAACGAGCTCAGGAATGGCAGTACCAGAACGGCCACAGCCCAAGTAGCACAGCAAAGTGACGGCCACACTCCAACACGCACACTGAGCATCCAGAACAGGAAAGGGAGGAAGAGTGCTCCAAACAGGGGCAACGGCATCAGCATGGAAGAGCACGAGGACAGCCAGCTGTCAACGCTCAGCAGCGCCGTGATTTGGCCGGCCGTATAGCGCCTCCTGGATTCGGTCGACATGTTCGTCACCTGAAACGGAGGACCGCCGCACGAGGCATGACTACAGGCGTAATATAAAGAGATAGCTTTGCTGAAAATCTTGTACCTTACAATACGGCATTTGTGACTGCTCGGAAAGGTGAAGGAAAAGACAGGAGGATTCCTTGGAGGGGGAGGAAAATGATAAAGAGAGGAGAGGCGGGGAGGTTAACCAGTGCAGAAGCACTGGCATACTACCCTGCACCGCAGAAGACGATGGATGAGTTTTAAAGTTAAGTGTTCAAAGAGAGATGAGACGGGGGGGGCACACACACGACGTGAAATTCGGCCACTGGTGTGCTTTGCGACATCAATTGTCTCTCGCGATCGGCGGATTCAGTAAATGGCCTTTCCTGGAAACTTCGTCAAACATTACTTAAGAGGTAACTCAAAGCATTTCTACGAATACAAGCTGATGAACTCACCAGTCGTCTGTTTTTGCACGGTATTACATGCAATTGAAATATGTGTCAAAATAAGGCACGTAAATACTATCAATAAACTATTTTGCCATGATGACTTAATGCAAAGTTTTATGTAACACACGGGTAGAAAATACCATGCTCAACTGGGCACTCTCAGGTCGTTTCCCAGTTTTTGTCAAATATTTCCATTCGATTAAATGTTTAACTGTTTGAACACCACTGAAGATGATCTATTGCAAAACTTTGCGTTTTTTATTTGAATACATTTTTTTTGCTGTAATAGGAACTAGTTAAGAATAAAGCTGTCATCATTAAAAGGTAGCGAAATCTCCCTGGCTTGTTTTTATTTCCAGAGCAATATAGGCACTGTAAGCACCAGTCACGCCGGCTAAAGTTTAAGTGTGATGGACTAGTTGAAATAACGCATGCTCACTTAAAAATTGTATAAAATTGTGTTGGATCGGAGCAATTACGCCACGTAATCCTTTCAAGTTGAAAACATTTAATATGTGACACTGTGTCTGTCAGTTACCCAGCTCTTGACTGGAACACTGCACTACTCAAGAAGAAAGTATCAAGAAAAAAGTATGGTAGCGAAAGCTCATACTCTTATAGATTACTAAAGATACATTGCTACAGAATAAGACGCACACAGTCACACCTGCAATTAAGATGCAGATATATGAGGAGTACCAAGTCAGCATGGCTTTCTGCCGCGGTGTAAGAAGCGGCGGCTTCTGTTCCATGTCGCGTAGGTAGGCCAACGGCGGCGCAAATCAAACATGGTCATATACCGCACTCGATAAACACGTCGTTCATCATCATCGTCATAATCATCATCCTTATCAACCTATGTCATGTCCAGTGCAGGGTCTCTACTACTGATCTCTAATTTACCCTATCTTGCGCAAGCTCATTCCATTTCATCCCTGCGAGCGTCTTAAGTTCGTCACTCCATCTAATTCGCCGAATCCTCAGCAATATTAAATTTCCCCTCCCCTCGTAACGATTCCGTTGCTCTAACTGACCACCGCTCATTTGGCTAGTTGTCTGCGCCCAACGCAATACGTTGCCGACCCAGGTCCATTTATTTTGCTTAACGTCAACAAGAATATCCACTATACCCCTGCTTGTTCCCTGATCCATTCTACTGTCTTCCGAAATCTCGATATTGCGCCTATAACTTTCTGTTCCGCGCAAATTGTGTGGATTGTATGTTATTACCTGATTTCACTGTTTCTCTCAATGTTTCAGCCCCGCATGTTAGAATAGGCAGTATGCAAGTATTGTACACCCTTCGCTTTAGTGTTGGGAATGTCTGTCGTATGCGCTCCAGCACATCCGCGTCTTCTAGGAAATTTCCTTTTCATGAGTAGAGTCTGCTGCTTGTAATCGACCTAGTAAGCACGTAGAGAAACCTAGATGACCAGAAATAATATATAGACCCGTTTATGAGACGTTTCTCGTGAATCAAGTGTGGTGCCCTGGGACGTCGACTTGATAAATAATTAACAGGTAAACTAATTACTTCTCTGTCACCTAAGAGGTGTGGGAGCAAAATGTGAGAGCCCTATTATAGAACTTTACGAGTTTTTTTTTTTGTCATTGTGACTGACAAGTGAGAAAGTTGAAGCTTAGATACAGATTTTATTTGGAAGTTGCTTTGATGAATGCCTCTAATGAACAAAAAAGAACAGTTATAAGGGCCGAGTTAACCTAGGCCTTGGTAAATTGTCGTTACAAACTTTGTTTCTTTCAACACAAACGTTCTTCTTCTTGTTCACCTTCAACTGTGGCTCACACCCACTATGGGGGGATTGGCGAAGAATTGAAACACAAACGTATTTGCAAAGCATGGACTGTTTCATTGTCCACTCCTTTTTTTAGTCGCTCACGTCTTTAGGGAAACTTCACCGTCTTTTGGTGAAATAATTGTTAATTACTAGAACACTTTCTCGGTAACTTTCGTTTTGCTATAGTTGTTTTGAAGTACAAAAAAGAAAACAGAACGCTATAATAGGATTAAGATGGTCAGTATGAAATTTACACGAGCATTTGTGTGTGCTTCCTTCTTAAAACTGCTCTTCGAACTCGCATGTGGGTTACATTCCGCATCACCAAGTGGTTCCTAAGCCTTAGCTTGTGCTGCGCTGAACTGTACATACAAACAAATTCGAAATCCGCAGGTTTCAACCTCGGAATCACTGAGTATCAAACATACATCCAGCCAATTTTAGAATATGCTTGTCCCCTTTCGTATCCGCCGCAAAAATGTCTAGCTCAAAATGTAGGAAGCATCCAAAACAGAGCGGCCAGGTTGGTCCTGAATATGGATTAGTGACACAGTAGTTGCATACACCAATGAAAGCCAAACTTCGGAGGCAAAAGCTGTAACGGTGTAGGAGGGAATTAAGGCTAAAACATTTTCTACGCCAGATATAATAGTGTCACGTGGGTGTGACGTCGACGAAGGCAGCAGGCGACGTGTCCGAGATGAAACTGTTTATTAGGCCGAACTTGTGGCCGGTAAAGGGAGAGTAAGATTACAGCAATACACGCTGGCGCTGATAGCGGCGAACAGAGCGTCGGCCGTCGATTAACTGATCATCGTTGGAGCGCGCCGGCTTTTATACATCACGCGTCGAACATTCTAGGCTTATCACTGGTCGTCGCACAAGCTCTGGAATAATCTTGCGTGTTCGCGTGCTGTGCGCAATGTTAAGAAAACGATCTACTACAAACGTGAAGCTTCTCGAACACTGAGGCGCGATCTGCGCCAAGCGTTGCTCACAGTCTTTGCGGGGTTAAACAAAGCACTTCAAACTAACACGCGTGGCAATGCCCCCCTCTGAAAAAGCATCGTCCCGATGCTTAAAACAGAACACGGGTGGGGGGGGCGCAATGCATGCAACAATAAATAACAGCAATAAAGAAAGTACAATAATGAAGCGAAAGTACAGTCCTCATATTCACTAACGCGCGTAATATGGCTTGAGGCGCACGACATGGACGACTTCAGGTCGCGCACGGCGCCGCTGAGAGTTCGTAATGCCGTCAGGGACAAGCTCGTAGTCGAGTGCGCCGAGGCGTCGAAGTACCCTGTACGGTCCGAAGTATCGTCGAAGAAGCTTCTCACTGAGTCCCCCGTCGGCGTATTGGCGTCCATACCCATACACGGTCACCGGGTTGGTATTCCGTGTGGCGTCGTCGAAGGTTGTAGCGGCGACTGTCAGTCCTCTGCTGGTTTTTGATCCGTAGGCGGGCGAGCTGTCGTGCTTCTTCGGCGCGCTGTAGGTAGGTGGTCACGTCGATGTTTTCCTCGTCGGTCACGTTTGGTAACATGGCGTCGAGCGTCGTTACCGGGCTCCGTAGACCAACTTCATCATCATCATCATCATCATCAGCCTGTCTACGCCCACTGCAGGACAAAGGCCTCTCCCATGTTTCGCCAATCAACCCGGTCCTGTGCTTTCTGCTGCCACGTTATACCTGCAAACTTCTTAATCTCATCTACCCACCTAATTTTCTGTCTCCCCCTCACGCGTTTGCCATCTCTTGGAATCCAGTCAGTTACCCTTAATGACTAGCGGTTATCCTGCCGAGGTGCTACGTGCTCGGCCCATATCCATTTCTTCTTCTTGATTTCAACTATGATATCCTTAACCCCCGTTTGTTCCCTGTCCACTCTGCTCTCTTCCTGTCTCTTAAGGTTACACCTATCATTTTCCTTTCCATCGCTCGCTGCGTCGTCCTCAGTTTAAGTTGAACCCTCTTTGTAAGTCTCCAGGTTTCTGCTCCGTAGGTAAGTACCGGTAAGATGCAGCTGTTATATACCTTCCTCTTGAGGGATAGTGGTAGACTACCATTCATGATTTGATAATGCTTGCCGAATGTGCTCCATCCCATCCTTATTCTTCTAGTTACTTCACTCTCATGGTTCGGCTCCGCGGTTACTACCTGTCCTAGGTAGACGTACTCCTTTACAACTTCCAGTGTCTCGCCACCTATCGCAAAGCGCTGTTCTCTGCCAAGATTGTTCCACATTACTTTAGTTTTGTGCATATTAATTTTCAGACCTACTCTTCTACTTTCCGTATCCAGTTCAGTAATCATAATCTGTAAATCGTCTCCCGCGTTACTCATCAATGCAATGTCATCAGCGAATCGCAGGTTACTGAGATACTCTCCATTAACTCTTATCCCTAATTCTTCCCAATCTAGGGCCCTGAAAACCTCCTGTAAACACGCGGTGAATAGCATTGGAGAGATCGTGTAGACCAACTTGTATGGCGTCAACTGCGTCGTTTCTTGTACGGCCGTGTTGTACGCGAAGGTCACGTACGGAAGGATGGTGTCCCACGTCTTGTGTTCGACGTCGACGTACATGGCCAGCATGTCGGCAATGGTCTTATTTAGACGCTCGGTGAGGCCGTTGGTCTGTGGGTGGTACGCGGTGGTCCGGCGGTGGCTTGTGTGGCTGTATCCCAAGATCGCCTGAGTTAGGTCCGCGGTAAAGGCCGTACCTCTGTCAGTAATGAGGACCTCTGGGGCGCCGTGGCGCAGGACGATGTTCTCGACGAAGAACTTTGCTACCTCGGCGGCGCTGCCTTTGGGCAGGGCCCTCGTCTCGGCGTAGCGGGTGAGGTAGTCAGTAGCTACGACAATCCATTTGTTTCCGGAATTCGACGTCGGGAAGGGCCCCAGTAAGTCCATGCCGATTTGTTGGAACAGCCGGCGAGGTGGCTCGATGGGCTGCAGAAGTCCAGCTGGCCTAGTCGGAGGTGTCTTCCGTCGCTGACAATCTCGGCAAGTCTTTACGTAGTGGCTGACGTCGGCAGTGAGGCGAGGCCAGTAATACCTTTCTTGTACCCTCGCTAGCGTACGGGAAAGTCCAAGGTGTCCAGCAGTCGGGTTGTCATGGAGAGCGTCCAGAACTTCTGGACGTAACGCGGAAGGTACTACGAGGAGGTAGTTGGCCCGAAGTGGCGAGAAGTTTTTCTTTAGGAGAACGCCGTTCCGCAAGAAAAACGACTCCAGTCCTCGTCTGAACACCTTTGGAACAACGGTGGCCTTGCCCTCGAGGTATTCCACAAGGCCCTTGAGTTCCGGATCGGCTCGCTGTCGTTCGGCAAAGTCATCAGCGCTTAAGGCTCCCAAGAAGTAGTCGTCGTCCTGGTCTTCCTGGGGTGGCGGCTCGACGGGGGCGCGAGACAGGCATTCGGCGTCAGAGTGCGTTCGTCCGCACTTGTAAAGGACGGTAATGTCGAATTCTTGAAGTCTTAGACTCCATCTTGCGAGACGACCTGAAGGGTCCTTCAAGTTAGCTAGCCAACACAAGGCGTGGTGGTCGCTCACAACTTTGAAGGGCCTCCCGTAGAGATAGGGGCGGAACTTTGACGTAGCCCAGATGATGGCGAGGCACTCCTTTTCTGTTGTGGAATAGTTGGCCTCTGCCTTGGATAGCGACCGGCTAGCATAACTGATGACCCTTTCCAGTCCGTCCGTCCTCTGCACAAGGACGGCGCCGAGTCCCACGCTGCTTGCGTCGGTGTGCACTTCTGTTTCGGCGTGTTCGTCGAAATGCGCAAGTAACGGAGGCGTTTGCAGGCGTCGTTTTAGTTCTTGAAATGCTTCCTCTTGTGGCGTTTCCCACTTGAACTCGACGTCGGTTCTGGTCAGGTTAGTGAGTGGCTCGGCGATGCGGGCAAAATTTTTGACGAACCGCCTGTAATAGGCGCACAGGCCAAGAAATCGACGGACGGCCTTCTTGTCGGCGGGTGGCGGGAATGTAGCGATGGCGGCTGTCTTCTGAGGGTCGGGGCGTACTCCGGACTTGATGACGTGACCCAAGAACAAGAGCTCCTCGTATGCGAAGCGGCACTTTTCAGGCTTCAAGGTGAGGCCGGAGGTCTTGATTGCTTCAAGTACTGCGGCAAGTCGCCGGAGGTGTTCGTCGAAGTTTGAAGCAAACACAATGACGTCGTCTAGGTACACCAGGCAAGTCTGCCACTTCAATCTTGCCAGTACTGTATCCATAACCCGTTGGAAAGTCGCAGGCGCGGAGCAAAGACCGAAGGGCATGACCTTGAACTCGAAGAGGCCTTCTGGTGTTATAAACGCGGTCTTCTCTTGGTCTCTCTCGTCGACTTCAATTTGCCAATAGCCGGTCTTGAGGTCCATCGACGAAAAGTACCTCGCGTTGTGGAGTCGATCCAGGGTGTCGTCAATCCGTGGGAGGGGGTACACGTCCTTCTTCGTTATTTTGTTCAGGCGGCGATAATCGACGCAGAAGCGTAGGGTTCCGTCCTTTTTCTTCACTAACACCACGTGTGACGCCCACGGGCTCTTTGAAGGCTGGATGATGTCGTCGCGTAGCATTTCGTCGTCTTGGTTCTTCATGGCCTCGCGTTCCCGCGTTGAAACTCTGTACGGGCTCTGACGTAGTGGCCTGGCACTTTCGTCTGTTATGATGCGGTGTTGTGCGACTGGGGTCTGTCGAACTCTTGATGACGACGAAAAGCAGTCCTTGTATTGCAGGAGCAGGGTTTTCAGCTGTTCTTGTTTATGCGTCGGAAGGCTCGGATTGACGTCGAAAGTTAGTTGGTGAGCTTGGTTCGTCGTGGCATGTTCGGGAAACTCGGCGAGAGCGAGGGCGTCGCTGGCTTCCACAATTTCTTCGATGTAGGCGACCGTCGTGCCTTTGCTCACATGCTTGTATTCGTTGCTGAAGTTCGTGAGCATCACTGTTGCTTTCCCTTTACGCAACTCGGCGATGCCTCTTGCGACGCAAATCTGACGGTTTACAAGCAGGTGCTGATCGCCCTCGATGACGCCTTTGAAGTCTGTGGGTTTTTCGGTGCCGACGGAAATGATGACGCTGGAGAGAGGCGGAACGGTGACGTGCTCTTCCATCACGTTCAGTGCAGGGTTCCCTGGCGTCGCGTGGGGCGGGAGCGCTTTTTCTGAGGTTAGTGTTATCGACTCAGACCTCAGGCCGATGACGGCGCCGTGGTCACTTAGGAAGTCCATTCCAAGTATCGCATCCCTGGAGCAGTGTTGTAGGATTACAAAGCTCGCAGGATACGTCCGGTTATTAATGGTGACTCTCGCCGTGCAGACTCCAATCGGCGTTATCAGGTGGCCTCCAGCTGTCCGGATTTCGGGTCCACTCCAAGCGGTCTTTACTTTCTTCAGCTTGGCGGCGAATGGCCCACTGACGACGGAATAGTCGGCCCCAGTGTCGACGAGAGCGGTGACGTGGCCGTCGATGAGAACGTCGAGGTCGCTAGTCCGTCGCCTTGCGTTGCGGTTAGGTCGCGGCGTCGGATCACGGCTGCGTCGTTTTGTTGCGGTGCTTCCGTGCTGCGTCGTCAGGTCTTGTTCGGTCCGCGAAGTTTCGTCGGCAGGGCTTCGTCTGCTTCGCATCGTGTTCTGCAGGTCTCGTCGCGTTGTCGTCGCCGGCGGCCGCGGAGGATCTTCGGCATTTCGTCGTACAGCAACCGCACCTCCATCGGTTGCTGCCCTTAGTTTCCCGGATACGGGC
Organism: Rhipicephalus appendiculatus; assembly: GCA_030522465.1. Classification (NCBI taxonomy): domain Eukaryota; kingdom Metazoa; phylum Arthropoda; class Arachnida; order Ixodida; family Ixodidae; genus Rhipicephalus; species Rhipicephalus appendiculatus. Next base: position 63,347 of record JALIZH010021032.1, read on the forward strand.
TAGGCGACCGGCCCCGGTTTGGGCCAGTGTACTGCCGGCGGTGCGGTGACATGTAGCGGCCGGGCGACGGCGAGCGGGAAGGTCGTCGTTCTCGCCACTGTGCTCCGGCGAGGTAGTCGTCGATGTCGCGAGGCCGGTTCGCCTGGCTGCGGACGCGGCGCGTTGTCGGCGAATCCGCGTAGCCCCATCTGTCTGTACTGGCATCGGCGGTACGTGTGGCCGGCTTCTCCGCAATGGTAGCAGAGTGGACGGTGGTCGGGGGGCTCGCCAGATGTCGGTCTTCCTCGGCGTGTACCGCTGGCCGGCAGGCGGGCGAGATGGCGGTGGTGGTGGCGGCGGCGGCGTCTGGCGACGGTAGTGCTGCTGTGCGGCGTCCTGACGGGGGCGTGGAGAGGGTGCGTAGCGTCGGGCTGCAGCAGCGTAACTCAAGGCCTGCGGCTGGGGCTGTGGTTGTTCGGGAATTCCCAACGCTTGCTGGACTTCGTCACGAACAATGTCAGCGATTGAGTCCACTTGAGGCTGCGGCGAGGGTAAGAGCTTGCGCAGTTCCTCCCGAACGATCGCTCGGATCGTTTCGCGTAGGTCGTCGGAGCAGAGCGATTGAACGTCTGCGTACGCTGGCGTCGAGCGGCGATTCAATTGTCGGGTGCGCATCTCCAGCGTCTTTTCAATTGTCGTCGCTTCGGAGATGAATTCCTGGACAGTGCTCGGTGGGTTCCGCATCAGACCCGCGAACAGCTCCTGCTTTACTCCTCGCATGAGGAAGCGAACTTTCTTGTCTTCCGGCATTTCGGGGTCGGCGTGGCGGAAGAGTCTGGTCATCTCTTCTGTGAAGAGCACCACGTTCTCATTTGGGAGCTGTGAGCGGGTTTCAAGCAGCGCTTCGGCCCTCTCCTTGCGGATGACGCTCGTGAAAGTAGCAAGGAACCTGGTGCGAAATATGTCCCACGTTGTCAGGGATTCGCTCTTGGTTCTCGAACCAGGTACGAGCGGCGTCTTGCAGGGCGAAGTACACATGTCTAAGCTTGTCTTCGCTGGTCCAGGCATTGAAAGCGGCGACTCGGTCGTATGCCTCGAGTCAGCTTTCCGGGTCTTCAAGTGCTGAACCACGGAAGGTCGGTGGTTCCTTGGGTTGCCGCAGCAGGATGGGCGCGGACGGCACAGGGGCTGTCATCGTCGCTGCGGTCGAGGTCAGGGTCTTGGTCTGCCGGGTCTTTTCAGGTAGAAGCCCGTACTCTGGCGGTAGACCTAGTTGCCTGCGGCTTGTTCGCTGCTCGGGGTTGTCGTCGACGTCTTCTTCACGACTGGCGCTGGGTTCACGGCTTGACGGGGGGCGTCCGGTACATGAAAGAAGCAGCACCTCCACCAGATGTCACGTGGGTGTGACGTCGACGAAGGCAGCAGGCGACGTGTCCCGAGATGAAACTGTTTATTAGGCCGAACTTGTGGCCGGTAAAGGGAGAGTAAGATTACAGCAATACACGCTGGCACTGATAGCGGCGAACAGAGCGTCGGCCGTCGATTAACTGATCATCGTTGGAGCGCGCCGGCTTTTATACATCACGCGTCGAACATTCTAGGCTTATCACTGGTCGTCGCACAAGCTCTGGAATAATCTTGCGTGTTCGCGTGCTGTGCGCAATGTTAAGAAAACGATCTACTACAAACGTGAAGCTTCTCGAACACTGAGGCGCGATCTGCGCCAAGCGTTGCTCACAGTCTTTGCGGGGTTAAACAAAGCACTTCAAACTAACACGCGTGGCAATAGGAATACCGGGATAAAAGTGATAATTATTTTCTGCCACCTAATTATATTTCTACACAAACTCACCACATGTTTAAAGTTAGAACCAGGAAGAACGTGTTCCACAATTTCTTGTTTCTAGAGTGTGTTATCCAATGGAATTGTTCCTCAAGAGCGAAGCTCTCATATGTACATGATGATGCGTTTTATACAAAAAATATACCCCTTGCATTGACACCCTCGATCTGGCAATGCGAGGGTACGCTTTGTACACACAAAAAAAAAATAATAAATAAAAAAAAGATGAGAATACGCACCTTGTAGAAAATAAGTCCCTGAAGTATTGAGCGCATTCTCGCAGCGAATATGGTCTGCAAATCCATTTGGTAGCACGTTAAGAAGAATTCGCAGGCAGTTGTTGCAGCGAAAAGTAACGCCGCAGTGGCGATGTCAGTATGGCCGCGACTGCTAACCAACAACCTGAAACGGCAAAGCGGAAGATCATCGTCTCCCGATAACAAGTGAGCTACGAGTTGAAAGTACACGGCCGTAATAGACCATTTTCAAGCAATCCCAGAACCCCCCGCGGGCGCACGGAGCACTATGGGAAAAGTGTGCACGTCGAGCCGGCCGAGCACGCCGGCTGTTTTCCGTCGCCCGCTCCTCGTTGGCGCCGTGGGAGCTCCAAACGAAAAAAAAAAATAAAAAACGCGTCACCGCTTGTTGACTATTTAATATTACATCATAAATACTATACAAGTCTGAACGCACCTGCATGTATCTCTACGCATGAGATGCGAAAGGAATGCTGCAGTCAGTGTAGGTATTACCGAGCGGATGTATACGGGATGTAGCAGTTAAGCGGCATGCGAATTATCACGTGCCGCTACATGCAGTCAAAACGTGCTATCCTGAGCAATGTGAGCTGGAACACGGAATTCATAATTATTCAACGATTACTTGTTCACAAGCTGGACAATTAATTGTCCGTGATCGCGTGTAACCAAACTGCACAGAGGTGTTACAGTGTTCAGGTATAAAGATTATTTGATTTTAATTGACAAGTCACGCGCTGTAGAAAAAGTCAGCACATTCTAAACGTGTGTAAACAAAAAGAGATGGGACTAGAATTCATTTGCGAGGTTCCTTGCTCTGATAATTTGCAGGTTCTTGGTACTATCGCGCTCAGTATGAGCTACATCGTGGGAGCGCGTGGCCAAGAGCACTGTAAAGTTGTACAGTGGCGACGATCGTGAAATAACTCGGAGTTATCAGGGGAGCGTTTAGCTGTTTCTTTGAGTGTGCATCGCCTCGCCTTGCTTTCACGCTCGCCCTCGTTTTGCCCTGTCGTGATGTCAGCTTCGAAAATGATAACGGCCGCCGTGGCTTGACACACAGACTTCGAATTTTTCTTCAGTAAAGCTAAATAAATGGCAAAACGTTCCTTCAAATAAAAGAGGGCCAGGGTGAAAGCAAGCAATAGGGAGTGATGCGCACTTACAGGAATAGCCAAACTCTCTCCCAATAACTCGAAAATATGGCACGATCGGCGCCACTTTACAGCCTTGCAGAGCGCTGGGCCACGCGCTCGCGTGATGTATATAGCTCATACTGAGCGCGATAGTACATGGTTTCAAGTTTCACTGCGGGTTCAGCGAAACCGGCGTTTAATTTCACATCGGCGCATTAGAATATTGTTAAACGAGGAAATGCGATGACACGCTTCGCACGGCATCGGACAAAAACTTGCGCACATAAGATGAGCAGTAGTTTCCGGCTGCAAATTGATCGCCTCAAGGAGGCGGGGTATTCTTCGTATCGTTGCATCGGTTTGCGAAAATTGGTTCGCCATGGCAAAAAAAGATCAATACGGACGTCCTTACCCGTGAATAATCAAGAAGCTAGAAATATTGCATTTATTTCACTTATGTGTAAGAAGACGCATGGCCTGAAGAATGTAGGGAAGCGACGTGGAGTGCGGGTTGTGTTTGCCGCCACAAATAAACTTAGCCGCATTTGTTCCGTAGTGCACAAAAGGTCGAAAGAGTCTGCAGTGGGCAATGAAAAATGCGGTCAGAGGCATGCCAATTGTTTTCTCAGTTGTTGTGTAGGAGTTAAACGCAAATTTATTTTTTGTCCACGTGTACATCGGCCAGACTGGTCGATGTATGAACACGCGCCCCAGCGAGCATCGAAATTCATTGAATGGAGCAGTCTCATCTCGCCTCGCTTTGTCAGTCATGCAAATGTAATCCAATCTTCGAAAGCACAGTAATTTTGTACCATCAAACTAATCAGACAACGCGAGAAATTGCGGAGGCATATCATGTCACAAATAACGCCGCACTTTGTGTAAGTCGACCTTCGCGGTTGTTACAAGACAAGCAATTCGACTTTATTAATCGACTGCACTTTTTGTGCCTCTTTATGACACGCACGCTGCACCGCCATTTTTGTAGATGTTTTTTTTTTTTCATGTGTGCAATAAACTTTCAGTTGTGAGTCAGCGCTAGATGGTGCGTGTATTCCCTTCCTTGTCCTGCTTTTTTTTCTTTTTTTCGCTGTAAGTATTATTCCAACCTGTAGTT